>JAIUZE010000784.1:0-44978 GCA_022085475.1 Heliosperma pusillum | reverse complement strand
TCCGAAACGTCTAAGGACACTTGTCTCCTGCGTCAGAGACTCGGAGTAACATAGCTACGTGGTACTATACCGTGTATTGCATGTTTTTATTTGCATGTATAAGTTGGTTTTTTCCTTGATTAAAATATTTGTCTTTAATAGCAGTATCTTTTTAATGGAGGATACTACTATCCACGAAATGCCAAGTGCTTCTCTTTCTGCTATGATGGCTTATAATCAGATCTTTCCGTCTTGTCTTTGATCGTGTCTTTTCTTGGAATGATACCAAACTCTTTCTCTCTCTGCTATGATGACATTAAATGTTGATTTTCCGTAATTGTCCGTGGGGTGTGCGCTGGTTCTGATCTTTTTAGAAGTCTTCTGCTTTGATTGCTTGTTGACTCTTTTGTTTGTATTCTTTTCTTGATGCAGTACTTTGACCGCCCTGGTGGGTGTAAATTTGGGAAAGCCTGTAAATTCAACCACAGCAAGAAAGCTTCCCCTGCATCAGAGCTTAATTTTATGGGCTTGCCTATTCGCTCGGTACGGTACTTCTGAAAAACTAAATTTCACCGTCTTTAGCAGTCTTGCTTTGGCTACTTAGATTAGATTTTGTTTACTGATGCATTGTGACTGTTCAAACCTAATCTCGCCCCAGTGGTGTTGTGTTGTGTTGATGCATCGTGATAGCGGGTTAAATAATTCTATACCTGTAGAGTTGTAGGTGATTTGACCTATGTTTCTGAAGAGAACTATACTTTGTTCAGTTGTTGTGAATTCTTACGTTCATTTTCCAATGGTAGTTTATAATCTTTACTGAGGTTCTTTGTTGACAGGGCGAAAAAGAGTGCCCTTATTACATGCGTAATGGCTCATGCAAATTTGGAGCAAGCTGTAGGTTTAACCATCCTGAACCTACATCTGGTGGAGGGCATGACGATTTCCCCAGCTATGGCAATGGAGAACCTGTAGCATCACCTGATGCTTCACAGCCTACTCTAAAATCTTGGTCTCCTCCTGCAGCGGTTAATGAAAATCCTGCATATCTACCTTTGATGTTTCCTCGAACTCAAGGTCTTCCTGCTCGGCCTGAATGGACTGCTTATCAGGTATCATCCTTTTAAAAAAATATTTCTTTTTTTCTTGGACGTTTGCATCGGAGGACCAAATGAAGTATTGGCAAATTAAACTCGTGTTTGGTTCAAGTTTAAGATTACTTGCCTTGTATGACGTCTTTAAAATCCATGGAAATACATAAATGAATAATAACAAGGCGATTCTAGGATTTGGTCAACAGGGGTGCATAAAAAAAATTTCGATGAAAATTCGAGTCAAAGCACAAAATTTTCTTAAAAGTTGCTCTCTGCAAGAATTGAACTTATGACCTTCAATTAAGAAATAATACCCACAAGGCCACTACCACGAGATCAATTTGATTGTTGTGCTTCTTTCCTGCACAAAACTTGATTTATTTCTGGAAACTGGGGGGTCAGATGCACCCACTGACCCCCATGGAAACGCCTATCGTAACAAACCGGGAACCTAGGAATATGTATGGTGGTGTTGTGGATCTGGGTCTTCTATGTTTTTTTTTGAGTCGTCACTTGTCATGTTCTAATTATTTCTATGTGCGATGACATTGAGAAGGCTCCTGTTTATCCACCGGGAACTATTCCCATGGCACCAACATATGCAATGTACAACCAGCCATCAGAAAGAAACATTTTTTCACATCAGCGTGAAGCAATTGACGAGTTTCCTGAAAGACCTGGACAACCGGAATGTAGTTTCTTTTTAAAAACTGGCAACTGTAAATACAAATCTGCATGCAAATTTCACCATCCCAAAAATGTATTGGAGAAGTCATCTGCATGCTCTCTCAGTGAGTTGGGCCTTCCTCTAAGACCTGTAAGTTATCTATCTTATCAGTGTGAAGAATTATCTCTCTTTACTTTTAAAGAATATTCAATTGTTTTGATAGGGAAAAGATTATCCAGTTGTTGCAACAACAACATTACCTTAATGGCTCCCGCAAATTGTGGGATAGGGAGGGGGGGGGGGTTTCGGATGTAAGCAGTCTTACCCTTGTGTTAGCAACACAAAGAGACTGTTTCCGAATGATCCAAGATGAAAATTGCGTCGAGAACTACATGGAATGACGGGTACTTCACAATAGAAAGAAGCGCAGTCACTTTAGTGAGCCATTTATTCCATAATAATCCGGAATCAAAGAGTAATGCGTCTTTAGGTCCATAGAAAAATTGAAAAGAGTTTATCCAATTGTTACGACTTGAGAAATCGTCATTTTCTGGCTGTTTATTCTGTTCGATGAAGTGGTAACTTGATCATAGTGAGTACTAAATTACCATTTTAAGGGAATTACTAGCCACTATTGGCAATAGCTGGTAAAGTCGTCAAAATGTGGTACTCATGACCTGCTGAGAACACATAAGCATCAAATGCTTCTCTTGCGGCTCTCTCAAATTTCTTTCAGGGAATTGAACTCCCTAGAAAATTCCTTTATCGAAATCAAAATGGTTCATATTCTGTTGCATAACAGTCAAGTTAGATTATGTTCCTGATTTGGCTGTGTGATCTTTGTTACGCTTGTTTCTAATGCAAACAAATTGCTCAAAATGGACATCCAGGGTGAAAACATATGTAGCTATTACAGCCAATATGGAATTTGCAAGTATGGACCTGCCTGTAAATATGATCATCCAGTAAATCACGCTCCTTCGGCAGTAGATATTACTCCGGGTTTTGGAAACCCTATGATCAACAATCATGTTATGGCAGCTGGTAGCTAAGTGGATGTTATCAACCTACACTCTCAATTGCTTTGCAGTGATGATTCAGATCTAGTCTTTTTTTTCTGATCATTAGAGAGCTGTTGAAGCTAAGAGTGGCAAGTGTTGAATTTCTTTAGCAGTTTGTAAATTATGTTCCAAACTAAATACACTTTGTAAGCTATAACTATGTCTTTATACAATCTGTTTCAAATTACACAGAATTTGCTCCGTATTTGAAATGGTTTTATGTAGTCATTTAATGATAATTTCCTAATTTAATTTGCGGAATTTTATCTACGGTTTATGGCTAATAGTTCGTATGAAACCCTCTATACAGGACTCAGAGACAAGTTTTAAGTGGATTGCAGCAAAACTTATTTTCCATTGAGTCGTAACTTGATTACAGTTTTCAAAGTATGTGATGAGAGTTTTTTTGATAACTGAATGCCATTCAATGGAACTGAAAAAGTAAATAAAGTTTTATGTAATGTGTTGTGAACAAGGTATGTAAGTATGTTACATATATTTACATTAGAAGATACCAAATGATGTTAAAAAAAATACTCTCGCATGACCGAAGTTGAAAAGAATAAGCTCCTGAATCAAACTTCAACAAGTTGAAGTTGAAAAGAATAAGCTCCATAATCAAAATTTCAATAAATTTTTAGAATACAAACTTTTATGCAAAATACTACAAAATATAGAACAAAATGTACCGTAGGGGACCTTAGTTGTGTTGGGAGGGGACCAGGCCCAGCCGCCCAGCTGGCTTTTCATATTACAATGTGAAATTATCAGTCGGCCCCCCTTGACTTGATGATTGAGTCTCAAATATTCACACACAAAGTCAATAATTGAAACCTCCGCCCCCTTATTGTTTACTCCAAGATCCACAGCTGTTTAAATATAATATCATAGATGTGTCGTTCTTCACATTTGAACGTTGGCTTTGTTCCCCGCCAAGATCTTTGAAATCTCAAGACCTCGACTGAAAGCTTGGTTGAAGAGAAGCCGAGATTGGAATGTTGAAATAAAGGGGAACCATGACAAGAATGCCACTGGTGAAAAGATAAGCACACCCATGGCAGCATCATATATCCTAGCAAACTCCCGGACCGAATCCCATAATCCCATAAATCTCACCACCTTCTTCCATGTAATTGCAAGCTAAAACCCAAAACGAACAGAATGTACAGGGTTAAAAATGGGAAGTGTCATATGAGCGTCAGTGCCAGACGTGGGATATGCCATATGGCAACTCTACACCCATCTCGTGAAACAGGATGCATTAACAAATTCAAAAGATGGGAGAGGAAAAAAATGCACAAGGGTTAGAAACAGACCCGACAAAACTAATTTATGACCCGCAGTGACCAATTTAAAGCAAGGTAAGCTATTCTACATAAAAGAAAAAAAAAACATAGTAACGACTCGAAATGACTGGACTCATAATCATTGACCCGGATGTGACCAGGCATGTACCTGATCTGAATGACCCATTTGTTAGGTTTGATTACAAACCCATCTACTTGCAGGGCCATCTTACTTGGTAAGCATACTAATTTTTGACAGGGTTTAATATGTTTATGCCATGCATCCATGCCTAAATGCCGCATTAGCATTTCAGCAGTGCATGTGTGCAAAAGCCTCGTATAGAGCGTCAATTGCCTCACAAAAAAAGGGCTGATAGACTTTTGCTGTAATAGGATACCTGAATAGCAAAGACAATATAATTTTAGCTTGCATTAACTTACACTTAGTAGTCCCCATCCAGTGGCAGTGAATGCAAGGAAAATTGCAAATAAGTCTGGAAAAGTTAATTCAGTGAGAACAGTGACAAGAACTACACCCGCCACAACTAGTAAGCCAGTGAGCCCCTGAAAAAATCGCATCCAGAGCTGGAAGCGGTCATACTTTTTCGGACTGAAACTGAATATCTGCCAAATAGAAACATAAGCTCATCAGGAAAATTCATGAACAACCCAGGTAATAGGATGGAATAAGCAACAAAACGTATGGAGGCAGACCTTGAAAATGATGACAGTGCCTACCAAAACAATCCAGGAGACGCCATATATCTGAAGAGTAGCAGGTGATAGGAAGGCATAAGTAAAAAACCATATGCAGAATTTACTACATTCCACAAACATATTGTGTAGTACATGCACAAGCAACTAACCATCAAAAATCATTTAATTAAAATACTAGAAATCTTCATAAAGAATAGAGTCCAAAACTCAAAATCAAAACTTCTGGGAATAGGGACCTTCATCTTGCAGAAGAAATAGAGAAGAGTAACAGTATGGTAATTTGATTGAGATCACTGAAGCTCAATAAGCTTGGGAGTTCATCCTCATAAAGACCTTCATTCAACTAGTCAAGCATCCATTCATAGAGTCATACTCTTAAATTTGTGCCGTGTTTCATTGAGAATCTTTCAATTCATTACTACATCTCTAATTATAAGATGATAGCTATTTGTAAAGATAACCAACAATTCTTCAATGCTTATAGTTTTGGAAGATTCATTATTTTCTAACTCAGGCATAGATAAGTTATAGTGTTTACCTATATCATAACAAGAACTAAGCACAGCAATAACTACACAATATTCAGGAACCTAAGAAAAATAAAATCTGAATCACAGTATGAAATACAAATCCTAAAACTAATCGATTTGAAGATCTGCAAATCTATATCATTATTCGTTACTCTCATAAAATCTTAAGTACAGAGATACAATTCATCATCTTCCCGTCAGACGATAACATTAACCAGTCATATTTTATTAGTGTCTAAAGCATAGAGAGGGCCTGTTTCCGGAAGAACCATAGAAAATTCGTCAGGACCTTGGTACATCACGATATATGACGGGATAAAGCATTGAATAAGTCATTTTTCTCTATTCAATCATATCACCAAGTCAAAGAATAGTGACTCTTTAATTTTGTCTCCATAGATTGAAAACGGAGAAGTATCTTTCCACCCACAAGAAAAATACGTTTTGAGAGGGAAAAAGTTTATATAAGCCAAAATTTGAAACAAAATGCCCCAATCACCATGACATCCTGCTAATCTGCTATAGAATGTCTCTTCAAAGTCAGACATGGGGCATTTCTGCTCGTGAGGGGAAAACAAGGATAGTCCATACGACAGCAAATTAACAGTAACCTAATTCCACAGCGGGAGAAGAAAGACTAGTGAAGTTGAGAAGGAAAATACAATGTCTCAAATGAAGAGCAAGCAACGCACCACAAGTGATCTGCTTGACGCCATGATATGGAGCTTAAAGACAATACCATACTGAAACATGAAAAACCTCAAGCTCAAAATTGTTTCTAGTATCCGGCTTCTCAAAGTACGGATATGCATCTGTAAGAAAAAATTGTGATTAGGTAAGTGTACATATTAATGAAAAAGTTGAAATTTCAATATAACTTTGTCAAACAATTTAGAAAGCAAGTATCATATTCCAATTCAAGGGATTTAATTAAAGCACAAAACTACAAAGAAATATATTAGTAAGGGAACTATATGGAACCAGACATACTATTTAACACTTAGTTGTTTTAGACCATGTTATTAATTTTTTTTCATGGGATCAATGAATGCATATAAATTATAATTTCCTTGGAGCACTAAGAAAGTAAGAGTAATAAGTCTACAACAAATATGCAAAATGTTTGATAGTTCCATCTCATAAATTGAACTCTAACCCGTTGTTTCGATGGAGAGATTGGGACGTGAATTTTTTTCATTTATTTAGATAACATGTTAGATTGAAAGGAAATGGGGGAGAAAAATGGAGGGCTCTATTCCGCTCCTACAAGCCAAGTTGAAATTCTTCCAGCATTTGAAGGATTTGAAAGGAAAGCATTATGCTTCATTCTCCCGCCCCTCCCCTTCCCTCCCTTTCTCTTCCCTTCATACTCCTCCCCTCCCTTTCCTTCGAACTCTCGTACCCAGACAATCCCTAAAGAAAATCACGAAATTTAAGAGGTTGCCATTGGGAAGAAATGTTTACAAGGAACTTGTAATCTTTCTTCTGCATTACTCAGAGAATGAATTAAGATTCCAAAAAGATAATATTCCAGCCAAAACATGGGAACATGGTCACATCAGGCTCGTAATACATAAAAGGAGCTGCAACATGATGGAAACTAACCTGTTCTTCTTCCCACCAGGACTCCCAGCTGTTTTCTCCTTTAATACCAACCCCACCTTTGTATAGAAGCCAATTGACCCAGTCATCAAAATCATCAACCGTCCTGATGGTTACAAAAGACTATTAATTTGAATGACAGAGCAGTTAAACATATAATATAAATAGAGATGTGCAGAAAGAAACAAAAAAGAAGAGAAACAAACAGAAGATTTAATAAAACAGGAATTTCTGTCATTAAAGTTCTGTGACTGAAAATGATAGTCTACACACAAACCATAACAATGTCAGATATTAGTCTTGTTCAGCAGCCTTATTAATTTACAAAAGATATATTATAGTTTCTTAGTTCTTCATTGCCCTCTCTTCTGCAATGGCATAGCAATCCATCAACAAGAAGTGCACTGGCCTAGTTAATGTGGCAGCAAATTGGGAATATAGCCCATAGCAATGACTCAGTTTAGAATTAACAAGTGCAGCTAAAGCAGAAACATGAGAGGCCCAGCAATCAACTATTGTGCTTCCGGGTCCAAGTAAAACAAGTCAATCTATTCATTGGTCTAAGTAACAGAGCAACTAAAACTACACGGCACCACTACAATCACCAAATGCAGGAGCAGCTCCACCATCTGACCTCATTGATTTTGAAGCTGTCTTTTGATTAAAATATTGGTAATGCCCATGGGGCTTAAGATAATCAACGTTATAATTGGCAAATAGGTCATTCAGTTCGATAGGGTTAGTTTGGGTCGGGTTATTATGTATAATAATAACTTTGGGTCAGGTTATTATGTATACTAAGAACTTCGGGTCAGATTATTAGGTAAAATGAGAACTTTGGGTCGTGTTGAGTTGATCAAGTCTGAATCTGGTCATTTTGTGCTGTGTCCATTTATGCTTCTGCCGTTTGCTATGGATAAACTTAGTAGTGATTTCAAATGAGACATTTTGAGTCCATTTTAAATGGTTTTGGATCGGTCATCGAGATCAGATGGTTTTGAATCTGGTTATATCGGGACCATCAAGGTGAGGGCAACTATGGGTCAGATAGGGTAGGCCTCAGAATGCTTTATTTAAGCCGGGTCAATTTTGCCGATAATAGTTAATAGAAAAACAAGTTTTTATATTTATAAAGGCCTTATAGAATAGTATTTTTTTAATAAAAAATGAAAATGTGAGAAAAAGTAAAGCGAGTGTTAAAAAGGATATTAAAGAAACCAAGGATTGAAAAAACTAAGCTTACTTTTGCCACTCAAAGCCTGAGGGATTAAATATATATGGAGCAAAGAGCCACGAAATAACAAGAAACCAACTGCTAAGAGTCAACAACACGAAAGAAACAGCACCGCCTTTTGAATAGCCATATGCAATGTACACAGTGAGTAGCAAAGCTACTTCAAATCTGCACAAGAAACGTACATGTTTCAGGCTCTAATATAAAGAATACGAGTTCACATTGTATAGCTACGACCATCCACCATAAGCAAGAAACACTCACGCCTTGATGAAATGACTTCTGGAGTAAAGCCTATAGTTCTCAGCAAACTTAATGTGCTTTACAACAAATCCTCTGCCAGTAGCTCTATACTGTGAATTATAATCTTTGAAAATAAGCCGTCTTTGAAGCAGAACAAACAACAAATAAAAGTTGTCGTAAAAAAGACTACATAAAGCGAATAAAAGAAGCCTACTTTGGCACCTCCGTGCAAGATAGTACGTCCAAAGTAATGGGTCCTTGTTCCTAATGAGAATGTAAAGAACACTGAGCACAACTGCAGCTGCATGATGATAAAACTGACGACAGCCTGCAAGCACAAAATTACAGATGAAGTCACAACTTGTTTGGAGAGGTCGATTGATTAATTTCACAAAATACCCCACAGGCTACAACGTAAAATAGAGTCACATCGTAGTACAAGGAATTGCATAAACAGAAAGCCAGGTATTTTCAGGTTCAAAAGGAGTCCTTAACTCCTTATCCTACATTCACATTCAGATTTTTTAATATAACTTTATTTTCTCATACTTAAAATATAGTCACCTAAATAGAAGCATACGAAGTCAAACCTGAAGTAATCCAAGTTCTAGTATGAAACCCATAATCATGGGTATAGCTGTAAATATTCCAATTTGGACCAAGAACTGCGGTGTTAAAACTGCATTCAAAGACGTAGTTCCAAGCATTCTGCCCGCCTTTTCAATTTCTGAATCAAGTCCAGATAAGGCCTGCACAGTAAAATAGCTTACGGTTGTCAGACTAATCCAAATTCGGCTCTGTTTCTGTTTAAATATGAGCCAACACATATCTTGTTTCCATGGTTTGGGTAGCTCAACCTCAAAGGTGCTGAACCAATTTACTAAGTGCCCATGCAGCTACCTATAACAGATCATCACCAACAATGGCACCTACTTGAAACACTAACTACAACATTTACTGACCATGTCCTGTAACTAGGTAAGCGCAAGTCTGATAAGGCAGAAGCAAAAAACTACCGCGAATAATAAAGGAAGTGCTTTAAAGACTGATTATTCGAGAATTGTATCTTTTATCTTGCAGAAAACCTTCCATAAGACACGTATCTATCACACAGCACCATAATAGAGAAAAAGGGAGGTTCCAAACATCTCCTTTGTCTAGAAATCCCAAGGCATATTAGTAAGCACCACTCAAGTATTAGTAGGTGCACCTCAGTCTCACTCTCTCTAATTGGAGATTATTTAAATAATTTATTTCCGATAGTTTTGAATAAAGCCAAAGTCTCAATATTCTTTGAGTCTAGATTATGATGAAATATAAAAGTAAATGGTTCACTGTAGTGGTGCACTTCTATTTATTGCGAAGTAACAGACATTGCACCGAGCAATATTGATTATGGGTCCTTCGGAAACTAAGGTATTAATTATGGGTTCGACTGCATTGACGCAATATTTTTACCATAACTACGCAAGACTACATGTCTCTGACTCCCCTTACTCTGCCATTTGCGGGAGACGTTGAGGCACTTGGAGAATTTTATTGTAATGGTGATTGTATTAGTAGAAACTTAAATATGACGAAAAAGTAAAAAGATCTACTAAATTTTCACTTACCATGTATGCCCTTCCATACAAGAAAATATATACGGTAAGAACAACCATCTGCAGCTCAAAAAAAAATAATCAGGCAAAGATAAAGAAGAGGAACTGACTGGAAGATAATGTAGCAATGTACAGACATACAAACACCAACCTACCATTGTGCACACATAGAAACCAACGGTTGTATAGTAGAAAGACAGCATCCTGAAAAAGTCGAGAAGCTGTCCAAGCCTGTACACATCTCTGCTCAGGACCTGCTCTCCATTGCCACCAGCAACCTTTCCCTCAAAAACGGCAATTTGATTCAGTCCAACGTCTCTTCCTTTCCCAACCTACATAAACACAAATGCATCTATTTCAGTAGGCAGCTCCAAGAAGAATAATTAATTACTCTATCCCAAACACCAACTAATGGATCTTTCTCCATCGGAGGCAGTCTTTGTCGACTTGCATTCCACCAAAACTTTCTACGCTTTTTAAGCGTAAGTGCATCTTATTCTCATCGCCTGGGAGTTCAAATGTCTCGATGGTCTCTTGAAGTTTCTATCCTTGTTGATGATGCGGATGATGATATTAGTGCCCAGTCTACTGTTCCCTACCAACACGTCGATGATACTTGAAGAAGTCATCTCTTTTGTTGCAGTTTATTTCCAGTAATTTCTAATTTGTTGTTTTATGTTGTAGTTTATAGGTATGGTATAGTGAGCCATACCACTAGTATGTAAAACTCTAATCTTTCCAATTGTAAAAAGAAACAAAAAAAACTAATGGATATTCGATTCCTACTGAAAGAGCCTAAAATTGAGATTTTAGTTTCTGTAAGGAGAGAACATGGGACAGTATACATAGTATCAACAAAACCTAACCTGTATGTACTCATGGTGCGTGATATTTCCCTGCCGCAAAGTTGAGTTAAAACCTACAACAAACAGTAGAAGGCAAAGCAATTTAATCATATTTTTCACAAGTGCAATGCTATGTTCCTCAGACTTGCTGACTCGTGTCGATGTGACACTAAGTCGAATGCGTGATACTCCGTTCTAAAATTTTAGGCGACATGCATGCAATCAAAAAAATATCTTAACTAATTATGCACGGAAACTACTCGTTATGTAAAATAATAAAATTACCCCAAAAAGATATCAACATCTTCAACCTTTCCTCTATAGAACAAGATTGTTTTTATCATCCAGTACAAACCATATTGATATAAGCTAGTGATCTAACTTGCACGAGGAAAAATGCTATTTTCACTTGACTAATCATGCTCCATGCACCCAAAAAGATGGCATTACTTCTTCTCTTTGTTTTAACTGAGCAAGTGCCTGACTGCCTTCACAGTCTCTCTCTTTCTCTATTTTTCTTCAAGATGTTTTATATTACTTTGGCTTCTTTCCTTTCTCTTCATGTTGTTATATGACATCGCTAAAATATAATATGAGGACATCAACTGTTGTGTCTGATTTTGGCCTGGTGTCGGACATGTGTCATAAGTAGTGTCAGACACATGACAATATTGCTAACTGAAGTGTTCAAGTGATGTAGGTGCGATGTTAGAGGAATGTCATGTCCTGCTTGGGAAGTCTTGAGGGAAGTGAAGGGTCGGAGTAATAAAGATCTAAAAGCTGGTCACACCATTCAATTCTTTATGTCTGGCCAAATATAGTAGCCCACAGTAAGAAAAATTGTAAGTAAACCATTAATATTCCCCTTACATGCTCTGTTGATTCACTTTCTTTTCTTATTTTTGTTACAGTTTGGCTGTAAGAGAAAGAAGAATGAGCAGTACACATACCGGCAAAAATATCCTCGCTGATGTTGATGACACGGGACGACTTACTTATACCACCACGAGTTATGTGAAAAATACGGTCAAATACATCTGGATGTCCATAATGCATACGCACTCTGCCAAATAAATAAATAGCAACAATACATTTCAGACTACTTGTCCGCGTCTGATTGTCACAGATAAAACAGTTAATGAACATCCTAAGCTGCGTGGGCTCTTCATTTTTTTTCCACAGATGCTAGTTTCAAACTCTGGAGACAGACACATGGACGATGAGTACAAAACACTTAGCACAATATTTCAAATCAAAAAAATAAAACTATCATGAGAAATAGCTATACCAAACTCTCAAACACATATCCACGTAGCAAACTTGTAACAAAGTCGGAGTAACACAGTGAAAAGCTGATGAAAACTGAGTATGCACGAAGAAAATACAAATGCCTGTTATGGGTCAAATAATAAGGCTAACCAACTGGGCATTCTGTTAGGCCAGCTCAGCAATTCTGTTACAGGAGGATTGAACCAATTGAGCGGGAAACTCTGTTAACATACATAAGCTACCATAAATAGAGTAGGGATGTAATACATAGCTAGCTTTTGATCAATTGTAACCTTTTCTTCTTCTCTCTAGAATTCTCTCTCAATCTTGTAATCTCAATCATTCAATAGAAATACACATTCGAATTCCTTCCTTAATTTGGGAATCCTATTGTAATTCTTTAGTTTCTCGAATTAATTCCTGAAACTATTCTATCAGTGGTATCAGAGATCCTTCCTGGATTCTCTAGGATTTTAATGGCACCAAAAAACTCAAAGAACTCTGATAATCCGATGGAGGAAACTGTGAAGAACATGGAGGACAAGGTCAAGGGTTTGAGTGAAGCCATGATCAACATTGAAGCTAATTTGGGGGAATTCATAAGGATTCACAACCAAGATAAGGCGGAGATGCAAGCTGCAATTCAGGTGCAACAACAAGGATTAAATGACAAGTTTGACCAGATGGGTACAAGAATGGAGCAAATTCTGGGGCAATTGGTAGTGGTAAATAACAGGGTTTCTGGGTTAGAACAAGAACCTGGAAATTTTGGGCAAAATCAGCTTGGAGGTCGCAACAATGGTGATAATAATCGTAACAATGGTGGTAATTTCTTTAATCCTCAATCTAATTTTGGAAGATTTTCTAAAGTAGACTTTCCAAGATTTAATGGTGACAATGTTATGGGATGGGTATATAGATGTGATCAATTTTTTGAGGTTGATTTAACTTCTGAAAACATTAAGGTGAAAATGGTGTCAATTCATTTGGAGGGTAAGGCCTTGTTATGGCATCAATCATTGATGAAAACTAGAACATTTGGAAATTGGCCTAGTTGGGAAGAATATAAGAAGGCCATAATTGCTAGGTTTGGAACAAATTCGTTTGATGACCCCATAGCTGAAATCATGAACCTAAGACAGAAGGGAACTGTAGAACAATATCAAGAACAGTTTGATGAATTGTTAAATAGAACAGATTTATCAGAAAAACAAGCATTGAGCTGTTTCTTGAAAGGATTAGATCTTGATATCCAAAATACAGTTAGAATGCATAAACCCCAAACATTAATGGATGCTTTTGCATTGGCAAAATTACAAGAAGCTACTGTGTCTTCCTTCTTTAAGAAATCTAAACCTTTGTTGGAAAAACCCAATTCTCGGCCCCTATTTGGTACACAATATCCACAAAAATTTACATCTTCCTCAACACCTTCAAATCACAGAACATCTGCAATTCAGAAGGTAACTTCAGCAAGATTAAGTGAGAAAGAAGTAGCTGAAAGGAGAGCCAAAAATTTGTGTTTTACCTGCAATGAAAGGTGGAGTCCCACCCATAGATGTAAGGCGCAATTGCATAGTATTGAGATTGTCACCATTTTGGAGGAGGAACAAGGGAATGATAGGGAGAGTAATGAGGATCGGTGGGAGGATTGGCAAGAGTTTCAAGGATCAGAGACACCACCTCTGATTTCTCTCAATGCCATTACTGGCAACACTACTTATCAGACCATGAGGGTCACTGGACAAGTAGGGGGCAATCCTTTGCATATCTTGATAGACTCGGGAAGTACACATAATTTCTTGGATGTCAATACAGCCAAGAAATTGGGATGTAAGGTGAAAACTACTCTACCCCTAATGGTCTCAGTTGCTAATGGAGAAACTATTGTAAGTAAATCCATGTGTGAAAAGTTTCAATGGAAATTGCAAGGAGACGACTTTTGCACTGATGTTATGTTAGTACCTTTGGGCGGCTGTGAGATGGTGCTTGGTATACAATGGTTAACCTCACTGGGTCCAGTGTTATGGGACTTTAACCAACTGAGGATGGAATTCAAATTCCAGGGAAAGAAACATGTATTAAGGGGGGCAAAGACAGGCACTACTTTGCATTGGATGGAAGGGAAGCAAATGCAAAGTGCCCTAGGCAAATTGACTGCACAAACATCAGCTCAATGCTTTGCTATAAAGGCATATTCCCTGCATCAATCTGCTGCTGGACATGGGTTAGGTATGAGTACTGATCCTGAAATCCAAAGACTGTTGCATGACTTTGAGGATATTTTTAAAGAACCAACAACTTTACCTCCACATAGGGTACATGACCACAAAATACATTTAAAGGAAGGTGTGTCACCAATTAATGTGAGACCTTATAGGTATCCTGTAGTGCAGAAGGATGCTATTGAGAAAATTGTGTTGGAAATGTTAGAAAGTGGTGTGGTCAGACCAAGTCAAAGTCCTTACTCTTCACCCGTTGTGCTTGTTAAGAAAAAAGATGGAACTTGGAGATTGTGTGTGGATTATAGGGAATTAAATAAGAATACTGTGAAAGATAAATTTCCCATTCCAGTTATTGAGGAATTATTGGATGAGTTACATGGGTCAACAATTTTTTCTAAAATAGACCTCAGGTCTGGTTATTGGCAGATTAGAATGAACCCTTTGGATGTTAAAAAAACTGCTTTTAGAACTCATGAAGGGCATTATGAGTTTCTAGTGATGCCCTTTGGTCTCACTAATGCCCCTTCCACATTCCAACACCTCGTGAACACAATTTTCAAACCTTACCTAAGAAAATTCATCCTTGTATTTTTTGATGACATTTTGATATACAGTACAAATCTTAAGGAACATCTTTATCATCTTAGGATAGCATTTGAGGTGTTAAGGGAAAACACTCTATTTGCTAAAATGACAAAATGTACTTTTGGTACACATGAGGTGGAATACTTGGGACATTTAATTTCTGAGAAAGGAGTGGCTACTGACCCATCTAAAATAGAGGCCATGACCAAATGGCCAGAACATGCCACTGTGAAAAACTTGAGAGGATTCTTGGGGCTTACTGGGTACTATAGGAAATTCATAAGGTGGTATGGGATTATTAGCAAACCCCTCACCAATTTGCTTAAGAAAAATGCATTTATCTGGACTTTAGAGGCTTCACAAGCTTTCTTGAAGCTGAAACAGGCTATGACTAGTGCACCTGTGCTAGCCTTGCCTGATTTCACCAAGGAATTTACAGTAGAAACAGATGCTTCTGATGAGGGTATGGGAGTTGTGTTGTCTCAAGAGGGGCACCCTATTGCTTATATCAGCAAGGCTTTCTCTTCAAAAGCTAAATCTTTCTCCACTTATGAGAAGGAACTTCTGGCTGTCATTTTTGCTGTAGAGAAATGGAGGCCTTATCTAATTGGAAGACACTTTATCATTAAAACTGATCACTTCAGTTTGAAATACTTGTTGGAGCAAAAAATCACCACAGCTTTCCAGAGCAAATGCTTACCCAAACTTCTAGGGTTAGACTATGAAATCAAATATAGAAAGGGGGTGGAGAACAGTGCTGCTGATGCACTATCCAGGGTCACTGGGGAGCAGTTAATGCCTATGTTGGTATCTCATATGCACACTGATTTGGTGGATATGATACATGGTAGTTGGGAGCTTGACCCCAAACTTAAGGTTCTAATCCAGCAAATGAAAGATGGAACGGTACAAAGTAAATATACTTGGGTGAATAATGAATTAAGGAGGAAAGGGAGGTTGGTTGTAGGTTCAAATGAGGAGTTAAGAAAGAAAATCATTGCATTGATGCATGACACTCCTTTGGGAGGGCATTCTGGAGTGCAAGCTACAACTAACAGAATCAAAAGTCTCTTCTATTGGAAGCATATGCAGAAGGAAGTCAGAAATTATGTGAGGCAATGTGGGACTTGTCAGAGGTGTAAACCTGTTTTACAACAACCCGCAGGTCTACTACAACCCTTGCCAATACCTGAGGCAATTTGGGTTGACATCTCAATGGATTTCATTGAAGGACTACCCAGGTCTCAAGGAAAAGATACTATTTTAGTAGTAGTGGACAGATTGAGCAAATATGCACACTTCTTGCTGCTTAGTCATCCATTTACTGCTACCAATGTTGCACAAGTATACTTGGATCAGATTTTTAGATTGCATGGGATGCCAAGATCAATTGTGAGTGATAGAGACAAAATTTTCATGAGTAACTTTTGGCAAGAGTTGTTTAAGCTGCAGCAAGTTGACCTCTTGATGTCAACGGCATATCATCCTCAGACAGACGGACAGACAGAAGTACTTAATAGATGTGTAGAAAATTATCTCAGATGTATGACTGGGGAGCATCCCAAAGCTTGGGCTACATGGATTCCTTTGGCAGAATGGTGGTATAATACTACTTTCCATTCAGCTGCTCAAAAGACACCTTATGAAATTGTTTATGGGCAGCCTCCTGCAGTACACATTCCTTATGTGTTGGGTGACAGTAGAGTGGAGGCTGTTAATAGAAGTTTAGCGGCAAGGGAAGAATGTATCAGGATGCTCAAATTTCACCTCAAAAGAGCTCAGGATCGAATGAAGAAGCAAGCTGATAAGAATAGAGTAGAGAAGGAATTGATGGTGGGTGACTTGGTTTATGTCAAGTTACAGCCTTATAGACAACAGTCTGTAGTTCATAGGACTTGTGCTAAGTTGTCTCCAAGGTTTTATGGTCCTTTTCCAGTAATTGCTAAGGTGGGACAAGTTGCATACAAATTGAAACTACCTGCTCAAGCAAAAATCCACTCCACTTTTCACATCTCTCTTTTAAAGAAACATGAGGGACCACCACCAACAACCAGTTCTCTCCCTGATATGGACGACTCACAACAAATAAGGGCTGAGCCAATAGCAATACTTGACAGGAAGTTGGCAAGGAAAGGAAACAGGGGAGTGATTTATGTGCTGGTGCAATGGTCAAATTCCTCTACTGCTGATGCTACATGGGAACTTTATGATGAAATGCAAAAGAGATTTCCAGATTTTCAATTAGACCCAATCCCAGCTTGAGGACAAGCTGTTTATTAAGGGGGATGGATTGTTATGGGTCAAATAATAAGGCTAACCAACTGGGCATTCTGTTAGGCCAGCTCAGCAATTCTGTTACAGGAGGATTGAACCAATTGAGCGGGAAACTCTGTTAACATACATAAGCTACCATAAATAGAGTAGGGATGTAATACATAGCTAGCTTTTGATCAATTGTAACCTTTTCTTCTTCTCTCTAGAATTCTCTCTCAATCTTGTAATCTCAATCATTCAATAGAAATACACATTCGATTTCCTTCCTTAATTTGGGAATCCTATTGTAATTCTTTAGTTTCTCGAATTAATTCCTGAAACTATTCTATCAATGTCGTCTATAAGTGGAAACACATGTAAGAATTATTATTTAATTCTCTAATATGTGGACCTAATTACTAATATCAGTCACCTTAATTAAATAACGGTTAAATATATTGTTTCGGGTTTTTAATAGGAGTCTTAGTTTAAGTGGATTACGGTTAATGTTTACAGGCCATTAACATATCAGGCCCACTTATTCTATTAAGCCCCTCCTGCCACCTCTCTATATAAGCACACATGTTTGTGTTTTAACCTAATTCATTCATATTAAGAAACACACATAAAGAAAGTGAATTGGAGAATAAGGAAGGCAGTAGAAGGCAAAGCAATAAGGGTTCTTCTTTTATCTTTCTCAAGTGATTATATTATCAGATCTAATGGCTACATCACGTAAGTACCTTTCAGTAATTATTGCTTTAATCAAGATCCTATAATTTATGTTTACATGTGGTATCAGAGCAGGATTGTGATTAAAGTTATAATTCTGATTAATGTTTTGATTATGTTTTTATGAATGAATTTAATGTTTTAATCATGATGTTGTAATACGCATTCATAATTGATAGTATACCCTTATGATAGATATCGTATCCTTATATCATGATCGTTTCCGCTGCCCTAATCGAATTATTTCGTTTTATATGATTTATGATGATTATTATATGATTTATGATGATGATTTGCGCTGCCCTAATTCGATTTGTATGGTTTATTATGATTATTGTTGCGTATGAATGTCGTATGATATATACCATACTCGATCGAGCTAATGCTTCACTCGATCGAGATGGTTTATTAATGATGTTGCTCGATCGAGCTAATGTTTTACTCGATCGAGCCCTTATGTTTTTGATTTTGCTCGATCGAGCTATTGTTTACTCGGTCGAGTTAAACTGTCCTTCTTTTCTACTCGATCGAGCTAGTGATGTACTCGATCGAGGGGTCTTGTTTTGCCTTGTTCTCGATCGAGCTAAAGTTTTTCTCGGTCGAGATGTTTTTGTTTATTTTCTACTCGATCGAGCTGTTGTCTTACTCGGTCGAGGTCAGTTTCGATGTTTAATGTTTGTTTTCATTGTATGCTCGTATAATATTATGTTATTATGCTTAAAGGAGACCTTCGCATTATGACGAGTTGAAATTCACCACAGTGATTTCATCTCGTACGCGATCAGATCTCATAATGTAATTGGGCATTCACATTATGTTGATGTTCACCACAGTGAACTCAAATTATGCAGTGAATATCCGACTAAGCATACATTCTTATTGAAGATTAATTATATCTTATGTATCGATTAAAGGAGACCTTCGCATTATGACGAAGTTGAAATTCACCACAGTGATTTCATCTCGTACGCGATCAGATCTCATAATGTAATTAAATTGGGCATTCACATTATGTTGATGTTCACCACAGTGGACTCAAATTATGCAGTGAATATCCGACTAAGCATCTAATGGGGTGAAATAACTTGTATTAAGGTTTTACCCACAGGTAACCTGACATTAAAGTGAAACACTCATTAAAGAGAGTATACTTGATTATGTAATTAAGCATGCGTAGGTTATCCACAGATACTGCACTTGCTTAATGAATGTTTATGAGTTACTCATTTAAGTCTCAAGTCTTAGTCATAATTGCTATTGTGTGATAAACTCAAAGCCTAATGTTCTGAGCATTGTTCATAATGCAGTACCGTTGCAAAGCTCTCTCAATAACTTGACAGTCTTTGCTTAAAGTTCTTACGACTTACCACTGCACCAAACATTAAGTCCTCCATTTCGGAGACAGGCTGTACTGCAGCCAGTAAGTACATGGAAATCATTAAGGAACGCTTTCAGACTACCGATAAAGCGGTAGCTGGAAGGCTTATGTCTGAACTTACCACTGCTAAGTATAATGAGAATGTTACCACCATGCAGCAACATGTGTTGCACATGACGAATCTGGCAGCTAAGTTGGGAAAACTGGGCATGAAAGTTGAGGATCCGTTCCTCGCCCAGTTTATAATCAACTCTCTGCCTGATAAGTTTGATGCTTTTCACCTTCATTACAACACCGTTAAAGAAATTTGGAGTGTTAATGAATTGACCAATAAACTGGTTCAGGAAGCAGCAAGAATCAAACAGAAAGATGAGGCTGATGCCTCAAGTAAGAATGGTGGTCTACCCCAGGCACATCATGTGCATCATGTAAGCGGGAAATCTAAAGGTAAGTTTAGAAACAGAAAGGGTATTAAGTCAAGCCCTTCTGATAAAACGTCTGCATCTGGCATAAAGAAGGAAATTAAGAAGCAGGAAAGTTGCTTTTTCTGTAGGAAACCTGGGCACTTTCAGCAAGACTGCATAAAGCGTAAGAATTGGTTCGAAAAGAAGGGTAAGTCTTTGGCTTTAGTATGTTTCGAATCAAATTATGTTGAAATTCCTTCTAATACATGGTGGCTAGATCCAGGCTCTAATGAAAGTTCCTCCTTCTTGTGGCATAAACGTTTGGCCCATATTTCAAGAGAAAGAATGAACATATTGGTTAAAAACAATATGTTACCTTCTCTTGATTTTACGGATTTTGGGACGTGTGTGGAATGCATTAAAGGTAAGCAAACCAAACACACCAAGAAAGGGTCCACAAGAAGCACTGCTCTATTAGAAATTATACATACAGACATTTGTGGTCCATTTGATGTTCCCTCCATGAGCGGAGAGAAATATTTCATCACCTTTATCGATGATTATTCACGTTATTGTTATCTTTACCTTTTGCATGAAAAATCTCAATCAGTAAACGCTTTAGAGGTTTACATTAAGGAGGTGGAAAGGCAATTGGGAAAGAAAGTGAAAATCATAAGGTCAGATAGAGGTGGTGAATATTATGGCAAATATGATGAATCAGGACAACATCCTGGTCCCTTTGCAAAACTCCTTGAAAGTTTGGGTATTGTCCCTCAGTACACAAATCCTGGTTCTCCATGGATGAATGGTGTAGCTGAGAGGCGTAATCGAACCCTATTAGAGGCTGTGAGGACAATGATGAGTAATACCAACTTACCCATGAAATTGTGGATGCATGCCCTTAAGACTGCTGTATATGTTGGAAACCGGGTCCCCAGTAAGGCACTTTCAAAGACACCATTTGAACTGTGGAAAGGGTGGAAACCGAGTCTTCAACATCCTGCATGTATGGGGATGCCCAGCAGAGGCACGCATTTATAATCCACATGAAAGGAAACTCGATCAAAGAACCATTAGTGGGTTCTTTATCGGTTATCCAGAAAAGTCTAAAGGGTATAGGTTTTACTGTCCTACACACAAAACAAGAATTGTGGAAACCGGAAATGCCAAATTCCTTGAGAATGGCGAAGTTAGTGGGAGTGATCAGGTAAAGGATGTCATAGTCAATGAAGTTAGGGTGGCTATTCCAGATTCTTTGCCCCCAATTTCAATTGATAAAGTTCCACATAATGATAATGTTGACCCAGTCAATATTGTGGAACATAACGTTGATGACCCTCCACTCCCGAATGATAACATTGTCACTGAAGTTGTTGATACAGCTCCTGAAATAGTATTAAGAAGGTCCACAAGACCTAGAAAGCCAACTACTTCAAATGACTATGTATATTCAACAATGTGAATTTGACATTAGTATTGATAATGATCCGGTTACGTTTTCACAAGCTATGAATTGTAATGATTCCGATAAATGGATTAATGTCATGAAAGAAGAGATGGAGTCTATGGCTAAGAATAAGGTCTGGGAGTTGGTCAATTTACCAGTAGGTCATAAGGCTGTCGGCTGCAAGTGGGTCTTTAAGACCAAGCGCGACTCCTTGGGTAATATTGAACGACATAAAGCCAGACTGGTAGCTAAAGGCTTTAATAAAAAAGAAGGCATTGATTATAATGAAACCTTCTCTCTAGTTTCTAAGAAGGAATCATTACGGATCATTTTAGCTTTTGTAGCTCATTTTGACTTAGAGCTACATCAAATGGATGTGAAAACGGCATTCTTGAATGAGAGTTTGGAAGATGAAGTCTACATGGCTCAGCCTGAATGCTTCATTATTGATGACAAAGAGGACAAAGTATGTATATTAAAGTTCATTTATGGACTTAAGCAAGCTTCTCGACAATGGTATATTAAGTTCTATAATACCATTACCTCCTTTGGGTTTCAAGAAAACATTGTTGATCAGTGTATATACCTGAAGATCAGTGAGAGTAAGTTTGCATTTTTGGTCTTATATGTCGATGACATACTCATTGCAAGCAGTGATTTAGGACTATTACGTCAAACTAAAGATTTTCTATCAAGCAACTTTGAGATGAAAGATATGGGAGAGGCGTCCTATGTGATCGGGGTGGAAATATCTCGCTCGAGACAGATCACAAAGGACATTAGGGTTATCTCAGAAAGCCTATATCAGTAAAGTTTTGGAAAGATTTAACATGGTAAAATGTAATCCCAATGATGTTCCTATTCAGAAAGGGGATAAGTTCAGCTTAAGTATGTGTCCTAAGACTGAGCTAGAACGAAATACCATGAAAAACTTTCCTTATGCATCTCTGGTTGGAAGCTTAATGTATGCACAGGTCTGTACAAGACCTGACATAAGTTTTGCAGTAGGTATGTTGGGTCGATATCAGTCCAATCCTGGAATGGGTTATTGGATATGCTGACTCAGATTTTGGTGGATGCGTGGACTCAGATTTTGGTGGATGCGTGGACTCAAGGAAAACCACTTATTCTATTAAGCTCTTCCTGCCACCTCCGTATATAAGCGCACCTGTTTGTGCTTTAACCTAATTCATTCATATTAAGAAACACATAAAAAGAAAGTGAATTGTAGAATAAGGAAGGCAGGAGAAGGCAAAGCAATAAGAGTTCTTCTTTTATCTTTCTCAAGTGATTATATTATCAGATCTAATGGCTACATCACGTAAGTACCTTTCAGTAATTATTGCTTTAATCAAGATCCTATAATTTATGTTTACATCACATCCCTCAGTAATACAATCTTGTCCCATTTGACTTTACGCGATCTTCAATTTTTTGCATTTGTATACTACTCCGTTCATACTTCTTTTTTTCTTCCCCTTTCACCTTTTGCTCTAAGTAATTGTTTTTTCAACGACGGATTATACTCTTTCAAATACTCTTTTCCATTAAGTTTCCAAATTATACCCTTTTAACACAATTACTCCCTCCATTCAATTCCAAACACACCATTTCCCTTTTGCACACTTGCTAATTGCACAAATTATAATGTAATATCTTTATTACGATATAAAAAAAAATTACATAAGTTTGATATTCTTACTAAAGACGAATCAAATAAGATACCACGTGACTATATTTTCTCTTTTATATTGCCCAGAATTTTGAAAATTATCTTCATTTATGAATAGTGTCATAAAAATGAAATGGTGTGTTTGGATATGAATAGAGGAAGGAATAAACTCTTATTTTTGCCTACTTTTTACCCCTAAAACTTAATCAAATTGCTCCAACGTCTTCAACTATGGATCTTAATTCGCTAATTGATGAAATAATTTATTCGTTTAATTAACGGAATTACTTTTTCACATACGAATTTTACTCTTTCACATACACTTTTTCATTAATTTTCCACATTCTACCCTTTTTTTAAACTAAACAAATTTTAGTCTATAGGTTCCGATTTTCCCTAAAATTGAATCAAAATGTTAAAAATTAAACAATGGATTGAAATGCTCAAACTAGTGAATTAAATTTGGTTGTTGGACAATTATTAATATATTTAGTTAAAACTATTAGGGTTTATTAATTGTTAGTTAATGAAACTAATTGGTCACTCTTTCTATCAACTGTTATCCATCAACGGATGGTGGTTCAGGTGGTGGACCGTGGTTAAATGGGTGGCGCGCGGTGGTTAGGGACTGGTGCGTGATCAAGGTGGTGGTCGGTGGTGGTGGAAGCAGAGGAGAATACGGATTAGGGGCAGTGCAAAGGAGTTAATCGTGTGTCTCTCTGGATGTGGAGGTCGGCGAAGGTGGTGGTCTAATGGTCTGGTGTTGGTGGTCAGGTGGTGGTGGTCGGAGGCTGGGATGTTGTCTTTTTTTCTTTTCTTTTTTTAATCAAATATATTTGGGTTGTAAATGTCATTATGTAAACAATAATTAGGTTGTGCCGACGAGGACTAGCTTGGCCGGTGTTGGTGAACGGAGTAGACAGTGGGACGGCGTTAGTGATTTGGTGGTGAGGTTGGTGGTGAGGGGAGATGAAGGAAGGGAGGAAAAAATCAATTTGGTGAAAAGATGGAAAAAAAAAATAACAAGGGTAATATTGTAAAAGTCGTAGAATAAGTAAAATGATTTAACCTAGAGCAACCTAGTAGCCGTAATACATAGCTAAGTAATAGAAAAGAGTATGAACTTATATATTCTACACATATATGCTAACTATATATGTCACAAGAAGATAATGGAGTATCTTTATCTAATATTCTCAATATGCCCCCGCAAGACGAACGGTCAAAGAGAAAGTTCGATCTTGGAGAAGAGGAGCCGGTGTGCGGTGGTGAATGGTGATAGGGTTTTGCGACAACGATGATACGGATTGGACGGTGCCTGGTGGCTGTTTTTTTTATCTACATTTTGTATTGTGGGTGACGGTGGAGGTGTGGCATTTCTGAAGTTTATGAACGGTGGTGGTGGTGGTGTTGTGGGTTGGTGGGTTGGTTGGTGGTGGAGGGAGGACTCAAACATGGTGGTGGTTGTTATTGTTGATGGCTAAATTTCGGTAGTGACCGAAAGGGTAGGTTTGATGGTTTGATGCAATTCATAAGAAGTGGAAGAAGGGTGGTTGGTGGATGGTTGCAGCGGAAGAGGATCAACTCTTAAGGCATGAGCCTTTATCAAGAGCACGAGACTCTGATATCATATTAAGTTTATGGAAAAAGGTTTTATTATTTAGAATTGCATAGATTACAAAGTGTACAAGACTATGTTTATATATTAATTACATAGGGTAAATGATTTAACCTAGAGCAACCTAGTAGCCGTAATACATGGCTAAGTAATAGGAAAGAGTATGAACTTATACATTCTACACATATATGCTAACTATATACTCCCTCCAATTTTTCATCTTCTTCCCTCTTTCCATTTTAAGCTAATTGTGGTGATGTTCCCTCTTTCCTTATTTGTGAGTAGTTGTGTGGTCCAAATTTAATTGAATGTGGGGTAGTGTGTTTTGTGTGGTCCAAAATGATTTCCTTAATTCTTGTGTCCAAAATAAAAGGGAAGAACATGTAAAATTGGAGGGAGTATGTCACAGGAAGATAATGGAGTATCTTTATCTAATATTCTCAATACATATGTTGGATAGTATCATATACACCCTCTCAGAACCAGCCACATTATAAGATCCATGTATTATATGCATTACTGAACTTCTAAGAATGATACATCCCTTCAGATCATGACGCAGTATTACACATATATTACATGCATTACTCACGAAATATTTATCAATTTTTAGTTCCAAGTCAAATTTCTATAGGACCAAGAAATTTGACAAAAGTTCCCCATGTAACTCACAACAAACTTTTAGAACTTTTAGCCTAGCTTCTCAGGGACCAAGTCATTTACCGCATAAACATTTAACAGACCAAGAGTAACTTACTTGAGAGGTTTTGCCAAAACTCGCTGGCCTAACGTCACAAAGCTTGTCTCCTGGTTGGACATAAACCACGCAAGAGAAGAAACACTGCATAACAATATTTTTATAATATTATATTATGTAAACGTGAAAGGTGTAGTCAAGTCCATAGGGTTATGCTGCAAGGATGTTAGCTTCAAACCTTCCCGTGAAGACATGCTCCCTTACACCAAGAATTGTAGGAGGGCGGATGCCGTGCTTTTCATGAAACTCTTCAAGGAGATTTCTCATTTTCAATGCCTCCTCAAGGTAATTATCCTATAGCATGATGTGAAAAATTATACTGGCTCTCATATAAGCACTTGGCACTCTGTGAGCAAGTAGTGGTGAATATTAAGCTTTTACATGATTATTAATACTTTTACATGAATGTTGATGTGTATGTAATACCCATCGTTCTTAGTTATTTTCAAGATTATTTAATTTCTGAATCCAGTAACTTTTATATACCCACAAGAGAATCCACGTCCAAAAACATTAATGAATAAAACGATATGAATACTCCAAATTCCAAAAACGTAGATTTGATGTATCAAAAAGAGTCTGATAGTGCATGTGCATCACCATAGATTCATAGAAGTGTAGAACACCTAATTTAAAACAAATCAAGAATTAGGCATCACAAGTAGCCGTGTCGAAAGTGTCTGAAAAATTACTTGATTCATATCGATCGTTTGAATGGCATCCCCGCGAGTGAAGACAATTGCATGATTTTGGTTTTCAGGCTTCCCTTCACCAAGTTTTGGATCTCCAGGTAACTTAATGGAATATATTTCCTGAAAATTAAAACCCCAAACAAATTTAACTGCGCTGAAAGATATTTACCAATAAAGAAAGAAGGCTATGAGCCTACTGCCTAGTTTTGTTTAAAAAAACAATGCGAATCAGCCATCCAAATAGCAAGCACTTTCAGTAACCTACATAATGTTATAGCTAATTGTGGCCCAATGCTAATTTGCGAATGATAACCGGACAAGTAAACATTACATATTTCGTGTAGAACTACATCAGCTATTCAGCTTCCAACTTCTAGCACCTGAAAGGTCAAGCAGAGTGCCACCAGGAGCAAAACTAGGATGTCTTTGGCAGCTATCTACTCTACTAGTGTGTACCGGTTCAAGATGCTGCCTACATTCTAAAATAGAATATCTAAACTGCAAATCACTCATAGAATATCCTAGATAAATCACAAACATGATATAGTAACAATTCGAAAAAGATGCATTTTTTATTTATCAAATGCAGCAGCCCCGCACACCACCTAGAAAGTTATTACACGGGCTAAGCTTTTTAGAGAAAACGTGACAGCTCATCAAAGAGCTAATATTCATTGAATTAACACTCCTGGAGTATTGATAAATGCATTTGAACTTCCATACTTAAAGCTATACCTGATCTTTTCCGTGCACATCGGCTTTAACAAGCTTGGAGTAATAATTTACAACTTTCCCATCAGCTACAGCACTTTCTTCAACATGAATAAAAGCAACTCGAAGTGCCTCATTCCTGACAAAGTAAAATATTTTCTTATAAAGGAAGTTGAGCATAATGCAAAGAATACATACAAGAGTCGCTAATTGTTAACCACTTTCAGAAAATCTCCTTCAACAAGGCAAATGCCGAAGAGCTAATATTCAGAAACCCTAAGAATGGGATTCATAGTGGTTGGTGTCGTGTCGTATAGTGTTATATCTCAAGAAAGGATCGGAGGACAATAACCCCACCGAGCAGCAAAGTCACAAATCGCCGGGTAACCTTGAACAAAACCATGCTGTCAGCCACAAAATGCATTATAACAAGATTGTCACCTAATATAACGCCCTGTAGCGGACATTGTTTCAGTTTCTACCATTTCACAGCCGTGGCATTAACTCGCAGTATAGGGCTCTGTGGTGGTCTAGTTAAAAGCGCGCATTTCAGAGGTGCTTCAGCTTAAGGCTCAACAATGCACTAGCCAAAACGCCTTAGGGCGGCTTAGGTGTGCCTTTTAGATTAAGCACAACTAGGGAGGCACGCTAACGTCCAACTTCCATATTTATTCTGACGGTTCTTTTTATCATGCCCTTGCCTTTGTCATACTTATCTTTTATTTCTTTAATGGTTAAACACCATTATAATGAAAAATGAAAAAAGAAAAAAGAAAAAAGAAAAAGGAAAAAAAGAAAAAGTTACATAAAATAGTTACTAGCGTGCATGAGGCGAAGGCGATTACCTTCACCTCGCGACTTCTATGGTCTCCCCGGGGACTTTAAACTAAGGATAGCAGTAATAGTCGTGAATTCCGATTGCTTATTATGACATGGACGCGCGTTATTGTAGCAGTTTGTTGAAGCTTGTCTTTAAATCGGTTATCCAAGTGTTATCAATATTATGGCTTGTATTATCCTTGTAACGGTCATTGTCGACCAAGTATTGGTCATATTGGCAATATATAATTGGCTTTTAAAAATCACACATAAAAGAAAGTAACAGCGTAGTAAACTAAAAATCCTTTACATAATGGCCAATACCTCGCGTGATGGCTGGAATGTAATGCAATGACAGGCATGACAGCCATGTCAGTCAAATATCAACCACGCGTTTGCTAATCTTTCCATTTTGTTCAATAAACCTCATGATTCAAATTTCCCCTCCATTTATAAAGAAAAGAGAGCCAAGAGCATAATATGTTTTTCAAAAGAGTTTTTTTGTAAATAACCCAGGCATGTTCTAACAAACCCCCTTATATGTACTTTTTACGAATAACCCCCTTATACGTCCATTTTTTTGTAATAACCACCTTAATTCTTTCTTGATTCAAAAACTTAGCACCAAAATTGAATTGCGATGACGACTTTTATAAAATCCGATCTAATTACGCATTTCGACTTTGACTTAACTAAACTACCTAACTACCCTTACCAGTTACATTCATCAACCATACCCTCCTACTTCACTCATCCAAATCATTCATTCACTCATCCCCCAAATTCATCCTTCATCTTCCCTAATCAACATTGTTCCCTCCTTCATCCCCAAATTTATCCTCAAATTCATCCTTATTCCATCAACAACAACTTCCTCAATCCCCGTTTTCCCCCATTTTGTTGTATTACTAACTCGGTCGACGCTTCTATTTCAATTGCAAATAAGTAAGTGTACTCTAGTCATTGATTGTATAGACTAGGGTTTGTTTAAACGATTTTTGGGTAAAATTAGTGAACGATTTCTAGGTAGAATTAGTGATAGATTCCTGAGTATAATTAGGGTAAACTTATAGTTCTATGTTTAATGTTTGATATAGCTAATTAATTGAACTTTTATATGTTATAATAGCAGGGTAGTGTTAATGGCTTCTGGATTGAAGGTAGAACATATTTGGTTGGAAAATGCAAGTGTGGAGTCATTACTGCTATTTGTACATCTTATATACCCACAAATTATGGCTGTGTGGGTGCGGATATTTCAAGTGGATTGATGAATGCAATGGGAGAAAGACTTAATAATGGAAATATTAGCATCGAAGAAGAATATGGAAAAGGCTTACATTGATTTGGTTAAGAGAAATAAGAAACAGGTTGCTCTAGATGAAAAAAAGATGAATTTGAGGATGAATTTAAGGATGAATTTGGGGATGAAGGAGGGAGGAGTGTTAAAGTATGGAGAATGCAGGATGAATTTGGGGATGAAGGAATGAATGATTTGAATGAGTGAAGTAGGAGGTTGTGGTTAGGTGATTGTAATTAGTAAGGGTAATTGTGTTAAGTTAAAGTCGGAATGTCGTAATTAGATCGAGTTTTATAAAATTCGTCATCCTAGTTCAATTTAGCC
Organism: Heliosperma pusillum; assembly: GCA_022085475.1. NCBI lineage: Eukaryota > Viridiplantae > Streptophyta > Magnoliopsida > Caryophyllales > Caryophyllaceae > Heliosperma > Heliosperma pusillum. The sequence continues at coordinate 15,936 of JAIUZE010000784.1, read as the reverse complement.
GCTGAGTTTTTAAATTACGAAGGAATTAAAGTGGTTATTACAAAAAAAATGGACATATAAGGAGGTTATTCGGAAAAAAAATGTACAAAAAAGGGGATTATTTACAAAAAAACCCTTTTCAAAATAACCGTGGGAGTGTCACTCAGACACACACACATTCGTCACTTCCAGCCAGTATCTAGGTAATATAGTTGTAAGGAATGGCTAGCACCAAACAATACAAGTTTCCTGCTCAACAGTGCTCAACAGCTCAAGCATAGCATAATTATGGATTGTAAAGATTAGTGAGACTTTTTTGAGAACTAACTTTACTAAATGCCGTGAAATGTACAAGACAAGAGCAAGCAGATGTCACAATCTTCCACCTAAACTATCAAAAATATTGGCGACTGATTAAGAAAATCATTAACTGCCGGAAGGAACATATACTTTCATACCTCTGTAGTAATAGACTAATGTCTGCAGCCTCCGCAGTTTTATTCTGCTTTTGCTGTCCATAGATTTGGCATGAGACAATATATGTAAACTTCAGATCCGCTTGTGCTCGTGCCTCACTTGACGATTCAAACCCATGACTTGACATGGGACTTGTTGGGGGCTTTTCATCGTTTCCTGACAGACAAACCATTACTGATAGGTACATACGTCTTCCTCTTCAAAACGATGCATCTACACTAATATGACGAAATGATTTGTGCATCAAAATCTAGAAGGCCAACAACCAGCTATGAGTTACCTATCAATCCTCTTCTCTCTAGAAAACTCTGAAGCATCAATGCTCGTCTGTAGTACATCATCCCACGCACTGCATTTAAAGCAAGCCAGAAATGAACATGTATAAGTGTAAAGGAAGTCAGAAATTACCATATGTGTGAACAAAGCAAACCCATCCTGCCTTTGAAAAGGCTAATTCTAACCTGTCCTGGCCAGAGTTTGTCCACGATAAGATACCCAAAACCGCAGCTCTAAGTTATCAATGGAATTCTCTGCAAAATCTACTTCTCCAGAAGACTCGCCTTTGTTTATCCGTTCCAAAAAATTCACCCATTCATCTTCATTTAAAAAAAAAATTAGGTTTATTCAATATTGGGACCGTGAACATAAAGCCATACTGCAGAATAGGAGCACCTGGGAAAATCTTCTGAAGATAGAACAGTGTAGATACTCCATCCTCGTTTTCTTCTCGAAGCTCTTTGGAACTATACAGCACCGTTTCACTGTAATAAGGAGTGAATACACTGACGGAGGAAAGGGGTATGTTAGAGTTAAAGTAATAGATTGCATAGTCCTGAAAACCAAGCAAAATAATCTTTTGGAATTCATATACCAGAAAGGCACCATTTCACACACTGGTTTTGCAAGAGGCATGTCCATAAATAATGAATTTGTAAAGAATTCCAATCTCCTCCTTGCTTCCAGATTTTTTGGTATATTAGATGGCGTATCCTTCACGGTAAGTAGCAGATGAAGTCTCTTCACTAGCTCTGTCTATAGACAAAAAGGCACCATACAGTAGGGGAAATATCACTTTATCATTTAGAAAAAATACAATGAACACACACTAAGTCCGAGACAAGTGAGAGCAACTTAGCATATGCTTACGATTTCAGAGTCCTTCTGCCAGTCATTCTTACACCCTAATACCCTTGTACTTCTAGCTTCAGCAAGTATATTCCATGTATCAATTTGCTCCCTGCACGACAGCAAAATCATTTGATACATACGAACAATTACTCCATCCGTCGTCCCAGTGAATAGTTTACACTTGCTTTATTTTGAAATAAAGCAAGTGTAAACTATTCACTAGGACAAAGGGAGTAATATTTATTTATATAGGAACCAAAGAATGATTTTTATTATTACCTCAAATCCGTTGACAACAAATCGTGTGTTACCACATCATAAAAATCATATAGGGCTTTCCCAGAAGTTTCATTATTTGTCTGCAGACAAGTAAATTGATTAGAGTTAGTTTCCAGTGACAGGAATAGCGACATACAGAGATCTAAATTATAAAATTCAAAACAAATATTCTGCGTATTCAGCAATATACCAATAGTCCTGTCAATGCCGTAAATCTTGACTGCACCAGGCGAAGTTTCTTAAGGGACAAGGTTAAATGAAGTGAACCTTCTATTATGCAATTATTGATTTCCCGATAAACTCTCTCGACCCTACAATTACCAATGGTGCATAGTGAGAAATGAAAACACACTATGTCATGAAAAAGAGGAAAAGTGATCCCTCTCTTAGCAGGATGACAGAAACTTAGTGAGGTTTCCATACCAGCGACTGCCTTTATCATCAAGTACTGCATGTAAGATCTTCTCTATACTGTAATAGCACTCTTGAACTGCATAAGCCATGTAATCATCTCTGCATATTCTATTCCACAGATCTGCTTGTGTGTCTTTGCAGTCTAAAGCCAGGTCAATAGCCATGACGATCTGCAATATTAATCATAGAATGAAGAAAAGCAAGAAGCTGAAGTCGGAACAGCATTGAGAAAACGATAACAAATCATACCTTATTACTGAGAAGAAAAAGAGGCCATTGAACAAGAGGGAGAGTGCCAGCATTGCTGGGCATGGAGAGCAATTGTTCTTCCCTGATGGCAAACTCACATTAGAACTTCCACGACAATCGTTCGAGAAAAGTCTTAATGAGCTATACAGATTACAGCTAGTTTTCATGAAAAAGGCAAAGACTTCTGACCTGTTTCCAATGTAATCTTCTTCACGCAAACTTTTGATGATCTCGTTCCAAAAAGGAGCAAACATGGAGGCATAACTCTTGTTAGTCTCTTGAGTGCTCTGTCGATTATCATAGAAAATATATAAGGCAAACTTTTTTACAAAATGTCCTTTCCAACATATATATCAACAAACTCGCCAAACAGCAACTATCGGCTCTGCACCGTCAAATATTCAACACACATGAACTCTGAGCCAATTCTATGTTTATCACTTAAACTGAAATGTCGGTCGTGGCGGGTTGAAATAGTTGTCTAAAAAAGTGACATGGAGTCAAACTACTGCCGAAGTAACATAGGTGACTCACACAAAAATAAAATAGAGGATACAATTACAGAATTGAGAATTTAGCCACAGGGCCTCAGCTTGTCTTATACATTGACACGATAACATGTACTGCAACGAATAAATAAGAAACAGAAGTACCTGAGAATTTTCTGGATTAATAGGCATCCTGCAAAAGAACATCACAAGAGATGCTTAATGCCTTAATAGCAAAAATTCTTTACCGGAAAGGAGTTAAGAAAACAGTAAAAAGTCATGCCGCTAACATTAACTTCAGATATAGATACCCCCAAGAGGAAAACTCATAATTCACTACAGTAGTGAAGTACAGCACTTTTGTTTTCAGCTACTCTATAAGTTCATTTATTTAAGTAAAAATTGAGTTGAACAAAGATAATTCTCTTGTATATCTTGGTTAAGTGAGACTGTACGAGTACCTTTTCATTCTTGGAGATGACAAATTCTTCACGAAAGCTTCTGGGAAGCTTTCAAAACGTTCATGCACCATTTCGATTGAACGTATCTGTAACAAAAGTCATTGGAATTGGGGAGCCAAAAATAAAGTTTTAAATAAATAATATAACAAAATAAGGACAGTATCACAGTCACAGTCATATGTTAAAACTATCTACACGAGATTGATAGATCAACACCCATGACAAAATACCTCGCCTAGTCTTTGCCGAGCACCCATCACACCACCAACAAGAGCCGATAAAAGTGTGTACCATATGTGCATATCCATTATATATATCTGCATAAGGATAACCCATTACAGGTAGAATGCTAAATTGGCAGGATAGGACTCATGCCAGAAAAGGAAATCAAAATTAACAAGTCAGTGGGTCCATACAACCAAAAGAGGACAACTTCATCTACTATGCAAAATGTAAATCCACCTTTGTTCACAAGTGTACTTCATAAGCAAAAATTCCTACTACCTTTCCTTCTCACATATCAAGCCACAGGATAAGAGCAGTTCCTATATTTCCACTCATTTACCTCCACAGACAGAGCAGAAAGGGTGGGGAAAAGGCTTCATGTTCTGCTTTTTGGTCTGATCTCTTTAGCATGTTTTAATATTTTTTTCAATGGTAAGATTATAGATGTCAGCTTAAGAAGGTTTACAGAGATAGCAGTGTAGAAGGATGCAAGATCGTTCAATTGGCTGTTTACAGCTGCTGGACGAGCAGCTAGATACAAAAGACCAGCAAAATTTTAAGAAAATTAATTGTGTGCATTGAAAGATCAAATTACACTTTTTGAAGTAGCTCTACAGCCGTAGAAGATAGTTACGCTATGGTTAACTTTTCTCAGATATAACTTCTTAGATTAGATAAAATCACAGTACATGATGGTGTGAGGCATCTGTAATGTTTAAATCTCATGTTCTACATAAGACGCAAGCAGCAATATAAACTTTTAACTCCAAAGTTAAAATTACAAAGGATGCTTTCAACAGCAAGAAGCTCAGAAGTCGTTTAGTTTGCACTTACCAAATGTAGCCTACGAAAGAAAACACCAATAGAAGGAAAATAAAAGGGTTCAAAAGTAAACTTACGGCAACAACTGGAGCCCACAAACTTGCTATAGTTAGCGCATTATAATTACCTGAAAACAATATCACAGAAGTACAACATCGTCAGTATGAAGTGAAGGTTGCAGCATTCTACAAAAACAACTTACAATGCCGATATAGAAAGATTATTTCTCAATTAAACTTTAAAAAGGCGCGAAAGAGAAAGGGAATAAACAGAAAATAGTGAGTGCTAGCACTTACGCTTCGAGACAAAACTATGCCAAGAATAGCGAACATCTTTAATGTTAACAATAATTTTGGTAGGCCTTACTAAGGGCCTAATCTGCAGAAATACATGTAAACAATAGTAAATGAAATGTCCTAAAAAAAAGCAGCAGAAGCAACTGAAGCAAGAATATCATAATATAAACCATAACAGCACCAAGTTACAAATGTAATACCAAGAAGATAAAACGAGGAAATGAGCGAAAACAAGCAAGAAAGAAATACAAAGGGGAAACAAGAATAGAGAAATAAAGACATGATATGCGCTTCACCTGTAAGTAGTAAGCAAAAGTAAACTTGAATGCGAAGATGACCAACCAAAACAGAGCATATCTGCAACAGAAAATGTCTTTGATCGAGATACAGGAGTTACCAATAAAATAACAATACAAACTCGCACAGATGTAAACCAACCTTCCTAAATCAGAGTAAGTTCTTAATCATGATGATACAATGCCACAGAAAGTAGTGGCATAATTGATCATTGATGGACAAAAAAATAAATAAAAAGCATCTAGAAAGAGCATCTAAGGAGAGCATGAATGAACCTTGCATAGTCGAGAGGCTTTTCAAAGAGACCGCGACCAACAAAGTATCGCTCCTGAAAAAACATATAAAAAAGAAGTATACATAATAAAGAAAAATGAACCAGCTTCAATGAAATAATATTGATCTCAATATTGAGAAACATTACCTGATAAATCCATTTGAAAAATTGAAAGAAGGCCTGATCGGACATTTGAGAGAAAGCATGGCAAGCAGGGATCATAAACAATAAAGCAAATAGCACACGCACACCAGCATAAGCACCCAGAATAAGCATGTACATTCGAAAGGATAATGAATTAGTCTGATGCTTATTCCAATCCTGTAGTAATCTCCTGATATTTAACAGGCAAAATCAGAAATGTACTCAAAATAATACGGAGTATACACAACAATTACAAGTAGAAGTTACAACTGCAGGAACTAAACTCACAGATAAAAATAGCTAACAGCAACAGAGTATAGAAACCACCAACAGAACCTCAGAACTAGCCTAGAAATAGCCATGCCTCTTGCCTTTGTATATGCCCCAAACATAAGCAGAATATCCAGGCTGCCTAGTATCACAATATTAAATATTACAGCGGTAGGAAAAAGAGGGTCTTGAGAAGGGCTGGAGATGGATGAAATAGGGAAGAGACTGTACTCACTTTCCACAAAATTCATGACGGCAAATGTTGGCCCAACGCTCAATAGGATCTTAAATGTATTCATATTGAACTTACCACTAAAAGCTATGATGGTTAACGCCTATAAGAAAAGAAAACATATTTTCAACAACAAGTTCAACTGATTGTAATGGGTTCAATAAGCTTGAAGAATATAAAATGAACCTGGAACATAATGAACAGAAAGATCCACATGCGATGAAAACTGCGATACAAATGAACAAATGACCGGTGCTCAACAAAACTGCTTTTAGCTGTCTGCCGATCAAAGCAACAAGTTGAAAGTTAAAATCCCCAAAACGAATTCCGTAGTTACAGGTAACAGAAGACCCACTAAATTTATATAAGTATCATCCTCTCAAATAAACATTCTTCAACATAAAACGATAAATCAAACAAATCACAGGCAAGCTATATAATCGATCATATAGGGGCATGTATATGTATCAATGTATGCCATCTAGCATTCAAATTCCCCCATATAAAATGCAGTTCATCTCAGAGCACCATATCTGAAATCTGAATCAACTCCCTCCACCATGTGATAACTCATAAATACAAACAATTTTCTTTTTAACAGACAAAGAGTAGAAACATCATCAACATAATGATTCATAAACTTACAATTTAATCAATACTAACCATATAAGAAAAAGATAGCATCTGAAGAAGGTGCCCTTCATAGTTTATAGATGTACATACAAAACAGAATCATCCTTTCTCGATTCAAAATAGTACATCCTACAGCTCAATGTTGCATATTCATGAAGTTCACATCAACTGAGTACCCAGTATATATTCCACACAAACCATTTTCGGATTCTTGAAACAACTATCATCCGATGATAAGGTATCAGCGAATTTCCATTCACATTAAGAAAATTGATGAAAAATAATTTGTATGCTCCCCACTAATTTTAAGGAAGCATTACTACCGCAAAAATTTAAAAAGTCAAAAATATTGTAGAACTTCATACAAACTTATGAAACGAATCGAAATTAAAAAGTCGACTTTACCCTTTTCCACTTTCTCGGCTTTCTCAAAAATGCTGAATCCTTCTTCATTGGCCATCCCAACTTAAAGCAAGCAGGAGACCTACACAGGCAGAGATGACATTCAGCACAAGAACACTCAGACATGAAAGACACAACAATCAACTTAAGATAACTAACCAGAAATATTCATTAAAATCATCATAATTCCTCCAGACTGAATGAGCTGCTTTTCCATTGTCATTTTTCGAAGCTTCCTACAATTAAATAGACAAATTAAAGAGCTCCTGGAGCACATTAAACATCGCCCAGCTGCAAAGACACTGAAGCCTTCAAGCAGTTTAGCCAATTTGCCTATTAAAAAATTCAACTGAAAAAGTTCAAGCATTCTACAAGTGAAATATCAACGATTCACAGATCATGGAAATAATCAGCACATGTTTTCATCCATCAAGAAGGAAACCTCTTAGCTATAGCCTATAGCATTACACAATGCACGCATCCTTTAGAACTAACTCAACTCAGGTAATCGGCATGCTTTAACCTGTTTAGAAGCTAAGATTGCAACCCAGCCCCAAGTAAACTCGAAAGATTGTACGAATCGAGAAAAGAATGTGCATTCAGCTTAAACCAGATACATTACAATACCAGCAGTCTACCATTACAGTACCTTCCCATGTTGCTGCAAAGGCATGGAAACCTAATCTGAACAAAAATCCAAAGCTACAAATAACCAGAACAGACCCACCACTCCTCAAAACAGCAAAACATAAATGTACTTTTTGAAATTAATGGGTAGGAGACAGATGCTTGGAGTTCCAGTTCTCAGATACAGTTTTTCTGGGGAACTACCTTTTAAAACAAGACTAGATACTTTGATTATTAACAACCTGCCATCACACGCAAAGATCAAAATCTTGAGAAAATACGAACAAGTCCCACAAAATTTACTAGAGGACACAAAGAGGGGGACACCAGACACTCGTATACAAATATCAAATTGACAGAACTTTCTCACCGCAGCCTGTGTCTCATAAATGGGATATATAACTTGCTCGAGATAAGAGACGGAGCCGTGTTCAGTTTTACAGCTTCCAGCAAAACTAGCTTCTCGGTTGTTCAAGATTGGATCTAACTCCATCCCCATCTGCAAACACCAACTTAATTTTGGAATAACTACTAACTGGTAGAGAATAACAAAAGAGTAACTTCAGAGTTCCGAGTCAACGAACCATACATTGTGGAATATGTAGCAAATGCACTCAGGAAGAAAACGAACATTGGCAGCTTCCCCCCAAATAAGGAAGTACAGAGAAATCATTAAAAGTTTCCTCTCCCGAGTGATTGCATCAGAGCTGGAAGAAAAGAAAGGCATTCAGTAATGATGGAGAAAACATCATCATTTAAAGAATGTCAACTCTTTTTACGGGGAAGAGGTGTTAGCGAGTTTGAATACCTGTTCCATGCCACCCGTATTCGTAAGTACTTGCACCATTTAATATAATTGTCTAAGACTTTACTGAAAACCTCATCGATAGCATCTTCGTCTATTTTCTGCAAATACCCAAGGAAATCATCAGAAGGCTCAACCCTGAAAGGCTAAAATATGCCCCAAAAAAAAGCTAAAAACTAATGTTTGCCATGTTGGACCAACAAAACACAAAACATAGATACAGTTATTTACCCAACTATGGCTAACGGACACACCCATATCGATAGTATCTTTGTCTGTTTTTTAGCTAAAAAAAGCTAAAAACTAAAAATTTGCGATAAAGGAAAGAGCAATAACATATAGATCTTGAAAACTGAAATGTTACTCACAGGATCACGCTCATCTGGAACACTAAGGCGGGATTGTGCATTAGCAATAGCAAGGATGACATTTTCGCGTTGATTTCTTACATTATCCCTCTGAAAAGATTAACAAGAATAAATTGTCACAAACAGTAGTTCGCAATTTAGGGGTATCATAAGATTATCTCCGCTCTTAATATTTTTGTCAATAAAGCAGACTTCAACTTTGAAAAGTTTGTGATGTTTTCTCCCTTAAACTAAGAATCTGCAAATATCAAATCATGAGTAAACTGACAATTTAAAGAAAGACATGCATAATTACATACCAATTTCACCCAAGACAAGATTATTGTAAAAGAAACTTGTGAAACCATACTACCTTATCAAGCAAATTTGGTACCCTAATAAAACGAGAATAAAAAGGTTCGTGTCTTCATGATAAAATTAGCAGGAAGACCCACTACAGGCATGCCAACAGTCCGATAGCTGTCAGATAAGATGTGTAAGCTTCACAGCTACCCCTTACAAGAGTTATACTGTATATCAGTAGAGGAAGTGTACTGGAAAGTCCAAACTCCAATAATGAAACATAGGAATTAATACTACACAGAATGATGTACAAAAACAATGAATTCAAGTAAAAATGAAACAAAAGATACTATTACAGCACAGCATTACATAAACGAAAAATCTAATACACAGAAAACATATATAAAGGACTGGACAAACCTGGAAACCGAAGACATACTCCAGAAGATCAAACATGTCGGCATTCCGCTTCCCAGAAATTTTGTAAGAAGCAGGAAGTTTAGGAAAGTTTTCGGCATACATAATAGCAGATATAGCACCTCTAACCTGATTAAAACAGCCAGTAAGCGGGCTTAGCATATATATTATGAGAGCATATTAAAACATAAAAGATGCAAAAACAAGAACAAAAACACTACAAGTATAACAAACAGCAACACAGACCCTAGAGAATGCCAAATTTTAAAAGATGTCCAAAAATAAAGATAAAGCAAGTGGGGAAAGAACAGATTTGTTCAAACAAGACGTGGTTTCTTGCCTCTGGGAAAACACCGATGGCATTGGTCAAAGACGGAGCTTCCAGCGGAATGATGTTGTAAGGTGTCAGCGCCCCAGACATAGTAGCATCTGATTGTTCAACTCCCCTCAACTAGTAAAGAAGAAAAATAGAACACAAATGAAATATAAATCAAAACTGTGTACGCATGAGAAAACACACACTAGGTGCCAAATAGAAAGTACATAAACAAGGCTTGAGTTCTAAAATGAATTTTGCCAGAAGAGAACTAAATGAATTCTCAGAAAAGCAATTCAGAAAGATAAATTGATCTTTTAACCACACAAGAGCATGAAACTTTACTACTTCTCTCATGGAAGGGAAGCATACTGCATCGAAATCTTACAACATACAATTGGTGTATGTCTATAGAAGTATAGTTATTTAGCTGATAAAGGCTCGCTACGACAAACTTAAATCTGCACAAGTGGCAAAGCTGATTTACATTATAAAAATCAGATTACTCTAGAAAGAAAGAGTTGCAGAAAATGTTGGCACACTATCCTAAATCACAAATTCTCATTTAAGGCGGGTCTATTCCGTCTTAAGCTTAACATGGGGAAAATGTCGCCATTTGCGATAAAAAGTGACCATTTAACGACAAAATATTGTAGCTAATATTACACCTAAAATTGTTTGTTCTGGTAACTTTTTATCAGAAAATAGTCACATTTTATCCGTCTTAAGCATAGTACGGAAAAGGCTTGTCTTAAGGGAGATTTGTTGATCCTAAATATCATTTGAAGTCATTCTAGAAGTAATATGATGGGTAAGCAAGAAAACAACTCCATCCAGCAAAAACTGGCAGCCAAAAATTTCTCTCCAAAAGTCACTAGTGTTTACTAGATCTACTTCGACAAGAACACACACTTAATTACCACAACTGCTTTTATTCTAATATTTTTAGTAGTGATGTAGCCCCTGTAAATTGTCCCTGTAAAGTATACCGAAAGACCCAACTGACATTTTTCTCCTTCTTTTTCATTATTATTCTTTGTTGATGGTTTTAAATGACGATTCATGTTAACCGAACCCAAGTCATTTTGAGATCAATGCAAGTTCAACACAGTCAGGGGGAAACATAGCGTCTTACACTATCCTAATATCAACGCACAAACTAAAATAGGCTTCGAAGTAAAATATCGTTTGGCAGAGAGAAAGGACTCCTACTTCTTCCGAAATTAATTGTCTCATTTCAGGAGATGCATCATTGCTCAAAGCCTTCATCACCTCAACCAAGGCCCTTAATGTAGCAAATACTTTCCTCCTTTCAGCCAACCTGTAACGGCGTAACACCAAGATTTAGGTTGTCATGATATATATATATATGTGTGTGTGTGTGTGTGTGCGCGCGCGCGCGCGACAAACAGCAACAATTTCATTTTGGACTTAATCACAAATTTCATAGTACAAATAGATATCATCAGCTTAAGAAACAAAACAAAGGTTAGAAAAAGAGAGAGAAGAACAGCGATTACTCTCCAACATTGGTACTAAACACTCCTGTCTCAAGCGATTTTTGCTCTTCACGTCGAATATCATCAACTCTATGCCGTTGCTTGTACCTCTGGTAAAACTTCCATAGCCGTTCAACATCACGACTACGATCAATTTGAGCTCCATCTCTTTTCGAAAGTTTTTGCTGAAAAACAATACGTAGGCTTCTATAACACCACAAGACGATTACCAAACACGACGTAAAAATCATATAAAAATGCATAAATTCAATACCTTAATGATAGACATTAAACCAGTCTTGAACTGAAGAACACCTCTACCATCACTACTCGGGTCCAACTCTTGTGACATAGAATACGCTTGCTCACACACTAAAATCACCCACATAACAATTCAATTAACACGTCAAAATCAAACAACAATTACAACAACAATAATAATACATGAATGAACAGTTATTTGAATTGTAAGGAGCATACCAATGCGAGCAACAATAATATCTCACATGCAATTCAGTTAACACATAAAAAAAAACAAGACATTAATGAACATGCAGTTCAAATTGTAAGGAGCGTACGAACGCGAGCTACAGTAAAATCAAACACATACTATTCGATTAGCATATCAAAATAAAAAAAAAAACTACATTAAGACATTGATGAACATGTAGTTTGAAAAATTGTAAGGACTAAGGAGCATATGAATGCGAGCAATAGTAAAATCAAACACACACAATTCAATTAACAAATCAAAATCAAGCAATAACAACTTGCTAATTTTGTGCGGAGCAAGCGAATGCAAAAGACAGTAAAATCAAACACATACAATTCAAATAACATATCAAAATCGAACAACAACAACACGACATTGATGAGGATTTAGTTTGAATTGTTTAAGAGCGTAAGAATGCTAGCTACGGTAAAATCAAACGCATATAATTCAATTAACCCATCAAAATCAAACAACAACAACAACAAAAAGAGATTAATGAACATGTAGTTTGATTTGTACGGAGCTTACGATTGCGAGCGGCAGTAAAATCAAACACATACAATTCAATCACAGTAAGTGGATTGTACATCTGATATACTACCACATATTATGTAATTTTTGAGCTTTACAATAAAGTTTTTTAGTGTAGTATTAAAATTTATGAATTTTAATATAAAGTTTTTGAGTTCTTTAATTTGAGCATTAAACTCAAAAAATTACAATAAAACTCAAAATAAATCACATATAAGATATAAAATTTAATTTATAAACTTTAAAAAGCTCGAAAAAAATGCATAAAAACTCAAATTTATACTAGTCTGAGGTACTACATCCGATGTATAATCCTTTTTCTCATTCAATCAACACATCAAAATCAAACAACAACAACAACTGATACATGAACCATCTCAACCAAAACTTTAAGGTTATGGTTGAGTCCATATACTACAGTTATATTCTATTATGTCCCTCACTCGAATGCCCATTAGGCTTGAAGAGTGGTTAGTGCACAGGCGCTCATACCATGTGTGGAGTTCTCCACTTAGTGAATTTGTGAGATATTAGGGGATGACAGGATTTGAACCCGTAACCTTTGGTCACACTGGTTCTGATACCATGATAGCTGAAACATCTTAACCAAAAATTATGGTTCAAGCTCATATATTATACTTCGTCCGTTTCAATCATATTTTTACATTTGTTGATTATAAGTGAGATATATTTTAATCAAATATAAATAAATGATTGGAATGGGGGAAGTAGTTATATTCTAACAACAACAACAACAACAAGATGAAAATGTAGTTCGAATTGTAAGGAGCATATGAAGGATCGATATAAAGCCGTCTATCCTCTAAGTGTAAACGTTAACCCGTAAGTGTGTGACTATCTAGGTTCAACATTAAGCCAGTAGTAATTAACGTTACCGATCCGATTGGGTCTCGGGCATAATTCCAACAGCATATGAATGCGAGCGATATACAGTTTAATTAACATATCAAAATCAAACAACAACAACAACAATAACAACAAAAAGAGATTAATGAAGATGTAATTTGAATCATGAACTGTAAACAGCTTACAAATGCGAGAAATAGTAGGATCATAGTCTTGAATTTCATCAGCAGCTTGTAAAATAGCGTCAATATGAGAGGAGTCACCGAGTGAACTCGGTACAATAGAAGCGAGTGAGCTCGGACGACGATCATCGCCATTAACGGCGGCGGTGTTGCGTTGTTGGGTAGCGCGAACAAGGCGTTCCCAATTATCTTCGACATTCGCCATTGTTGTTTGTTCTCGAAGCAAACCCTAATTTGTTCGTCGCATCAAGTGTTCAATTGATTGATTTGATTAATTGAATTGTTAAAAATTGGCGTGGAAATTGGTAAAAAAATGTTGAGTGTGTCAGAGGTAGTAGTAATAAGTCAACGCGGAAAGGAAGACTTTTTCGAATTAGATCGCGGGAATTGTCGTCTAGCTTAGTAGTTAAGGAATTGTTTAGTTACTTGCACGATATATGATGATGCTTGTAAGATGTTGATCTAAGTGAGATTTGGGCCTTTTTTTTATTGGATTTGATTTTGGCTCGTGTAACAAACTAATGGGGTCTTGCTTGTAAGATGTGATAGGTTAGGTTCTTTCCGACTTAATTTCAACTTCGTTCAATTGTTGAAAGATAAAGATAAGCTTTCTAAATGAGAAAGAGTTCCACGAAATGCATGCTAGAAAGATGTTATTTTCGGCCCAAACCCTGGGTCGGGAGCGGTAGCTCGCCAGGCTATGTACATGGTCCACAGATCAACACGGGTCATTTCCATCGCATTTTGTCCTCACTCATGTGCATTATGGGAACCTTCCCAAGATGTCACCCATCATAAGACTACTATCAGTCAAGCACGCTTAACTTTTGAGTTTTTTTGCATGGATAACAAAAAAAAATGCACTTTGTTGATATGGGTAGTTATTTCAATCCCTTTAACCACTGGTCGTTTAAGCTTATCAATTGACATCTTCAACTAACGTGGGGTGTTACAACCCCGCTGAAGCGAAGTGATTTTAAAGATTTTTCCGGAACCCTTTTCTCTTTCTCCCATAACTTGAGCTCTATTCAGCTCAGTTCAGCTCTACTCAATTAAGTTCACTTCAATTCGATCATTTTCATTTAGCTCAATTCAGTTCAGATCAACCTATTTCTTCACAAATTAACTCTTACTTCACCTCGACTCGGTTCAGTTCAGTTATATTCAGTTCAGTTCAACGCAATTCAATTCAGGTCATTTCAATCAAAGAGAACAGAGCCTTGGTTGATTATAAGGTTATTATCAAGTTAATTAGGAAACGGTCTATTTGATTTTGGTATGTGTCATTCTTGGGTTGATTATTATCAAGTTAGTTAGGAATAATGGTCAGTTTGGAACAATAAATATCCGTATCGGATCTATAGGGGCGGGTCACTTCGGGCTCAAATGAAGTTTGGATTCTTAGTTTGCATGGTCGGATATGGATCAGGCTAGTCGGGTCAGGTCATATTTATAAGATCCACTGAAAACAGAAAAATCCCATATACGAAAAGAGCTCAAGAGTCAAGACCCATCAACCGAATCAAATGGAATATTTTGATTTCACTAATGGCACTATAAGGCGGTTTTACACAAGTATTAGTGTAAAACTACAATTTAATTGACTTATATATTTTGCCCCCAAGTAACTATAGTAACTTTTTTAGTTGGTTTTACATGTAAAACGGGTTTATATGAGACTATCTCTTTTGAGTTACTTATTAAATTACTCCCTCTGTCCCGATCATATGTTTATCATTTTTTTAGGGTGTCTCAATAAATTGTTTAACTTTCTATATTAGAAAGATTTAATTTTATATGTGTAATTAGATCTTCCAATGAAACTATTGTTCACTTGTCATCCTATAAGGCTTTGTTTGGTAAAATTACCCGAAATGGTAAACTGAAACCTAAAAAGGTACATAAACTAAAAACTTATTAAAACATGAAAATTTGAAGCTTACGAAGGTAACTAATTATATAAAAAAAATGTTTGTCACACTAAATGAAAAGGTAGTTTATTTCGGTGAAATGACATAACATGATATAATAATCATTTAGGCCTGTTCTTTTGGACTTAAATTCAGTTCTTATAAGTTCAGTTCAGTTCAGTTCAGCTCCAATAAGTTCAGTTCAGCTCTATTAAGTTCAGTTCAGTTCAGTTCAGTTCAGTTCAGTTCAGTTCAGGTCAGTTCAGTTCAGTTCAGCTCAACTTACTTTATTTCAACATTATTATTATTATTATTACTATTATCATTGTTATTACTATATTAATTAATTTTTTATTATTATATTAATATATTTTTTAAAATTTATTATATCACTATTATTTATTATTATATTTATATTTAATTAGTTTATTTATTATTATATTATTACGATTAATTAATGGAAATATTAGTACTACTAACATTTATTATTATTATTATTATTATTATTATTATTATTATTATTATTATTATTATTATTATTATTATTATTATTATTATTATTATTATTA
>JAIUZE010000783.1:40461-51207 GCA_022085475.1 Heliosperma pusillum | reverse complement strand
CTATGAGGTTATATGTTAGTGTTGTTTCATAACATGAAAGATATCGTTATATGGTAAGGCTTTTGTATTTTCCATATACATCTCTTTTAGTTATTAATGTTTTTATTAAACAGACATTTCGTGGCTGGGAGAACTCGGAGTTACTCCCCACTGAATGTGGCTTCCGTGTTTATATTTAATGCGGTTGGCAGGTTTGTGATGCATACTTGGGTACATTGACGAGCTAGCGAGTGAAGAATTACCTTGGACCTATATTCGGTTCTTAAGATTGTATTATTTAATACACTCTTTTATTTCCGTATTTATTTAGGGAGATATGTCTCCCGTTTTAGATACTTCTTATGTATAATATTATTTGCTTTTTGTTATGAACCTTTTTCTTTAAGACACCTTTGTTATGATGAATATATTTAATTGTAGGTTCCGGTTTTTTAAAATTTACCGATTTTCACTAAAGTGAACCTATTAAAAACGTATTCTCATCTTTTATTTATTTAAATTACTTGTTTATCTTTCCGCAAATTCGAGGGTGTCACATTCATAGTGTAATTATATGCTGAAATATGATTCAATATATTAATTTGAACTTATATAGTATTACTAGTATAACTTCAGTCCATAATGGTGTAACTTTAATTCATAATGATGTAACTTTAATTCATAATGGTGTAACTTTTTGCTAAAGTGATATAACTTCAAGCTGTACTAGTGTAACTTCAATGCATAATGTAGTAACTTCAGTTAATAATGATGTAATGAAAAAAAAAATCTAACAAACTCAACCAGTCCACCACCACAAAAAAAAAAAGAGATCTAAAAAATAAAAGAAAAAAATATAGAAAAACTGAAATCTTAAAACCCAAAACGAAATTTTGAAAAAAAAAAACATAGGAAAAAATTGTGGTTTTTTATCTGAAAAAAAAAACAACAAAAACTAGTAATTTGAAAAATAAAAACCAAAATTAAAAGAGATCATGCAAATCTGAAAAAAAATAAAATAAAAAAAGAAGAAAGGAGGTGGTCCACCACGACCACTGACCCCACTCCGCCTCCGACCACCACTGCCACAGACCATCACACGTCCACACCCTTCCTCTGACCACTAGCACCACGTAAGGCAGCCGGACCGCCGGTCAACTTTTTTTCTTGTTTATTTTTTTGGATCTTGAAATGATTGTGTTTGGGTATTTGTTTGTTTTGTAACTTGAAGGGTGGTGGTGGGGTGCTTTATTGTTGGGTTTTTTTAAGATCTAGATTTTTGTGGTAGTTTTTGTTTTAAATCTTGTTTATTATGGGGTGGTTTTTTTAGATTTAGTTGGTGGTGGGTGGAAGGAAAACGAAGGGGTGATTGGAGGAGGAAGGTGGCAGGGGTGGAGGGGGTGTCGACGTCGGGTATGGGGATGGCGGCAGGCGGGTGCGGTGGGGATGGCGGCGTGGGTGGCGATGGCAGGAGGAGCACAGAGAGAAGGCGGAAAAGAGGAAATAGAGGTGGTGGCTGGTGATGGTGGCCGTGAAGGTGGCCGGTGATGGTGGTCGTGAAGGTGGTGAATGGGGAGTAATTGTTTGGGTTTTTTTTAGAGGATTGATGAGAGATAAGGGAGGTAGAGAGAGTGGGATATTGTAAAAATGAGAAAAATGGTGTGGAGAAGGGTATTTGTATTAGAGTTTGAAGTAGAATTGATTGTGTGTGTCTCACAATCACAACCTTCCATTATGTTTTAATCTTAGCCCCTCATCTTCTTGACTCAAGGGCTTGGATGAGGAGTCAAGGACTCAAAGTTTGAAGGTGAACTTACTTGATCTTAACTCCCTTAGGAAAGTTGAGTGCATAAGTCCTCTTATAGGCCCTTGGACATTGGAGATGGATGACTGAGATTGAAACTCCCAAAAAAGGATTATGGGCTAATTTTTCACTCTCTCTCATCTTTACTAATTAACCACTAATCCCTATCTTAATTCAATATATAAGATTTTCCACTCAACCACTTCTCTCTCATCCCACATAATTTCATTCCTCCATCTCTCTCTAAAACCCAAAAAATCAAAAACCCCAAAAAATTCAAAACCCAAAAAATTCAAAAATCCAAAAAATTCAAAATCCTCCCTCACTTTCTTTCATCTCCCACCTCCGGGATTACCGAACTCCTGCGACCATCGCCGGCCGCCGGCCAAATTAAAAAAAAACTTTTTTTTCAGATCTGCTTCATTTCGCATCGCCTCCACCGCAGCTGCTCCTCGTCGTGCCTCCTTATCGCCACCCTCTCCTGCCGCCTCCTCTCTTCTTCTTCTTTTCTCTTTTCTTTTTTTCTTTTTTTCAGATTTGCACCCTTCTTTTTATATCTCGTTTTTTTTCTTTTTTTCTTCTCTCTTCTCTCTTCTCTCCTGCCGTCCCTCCACCACCCTTCTTTTTTTTTTTGAATCTATATTTTATTTTTTAGATCTCGTTTTTATATTTCAAATTTTCAAATCTAAAAAACTACCAATTTTTTTTTGTGGTTAGAAGTGTTGTTTCACTGATGTTTCACATAAAATGACTGAAGTTACACATATAATAACTGAAGTTACACATTTTTTTTACTGAAGTTACACATTTCTTTTTTATGTTTTTTGTTTTTTTTTCAAATTTGTTATGTTTTTATTTATTTATTTTAGATCTCGTTATGTTTTATTTTCAAATTTGTTATGTTTTCAACTTTAGTGTAAGTGTTGTTCTTTTTTTTTTCTTTTCAGATTTGTGTCGTGGTGGTGGTGGGTGTGTCATGGTGGTGGTTAGTGCCTTTTTTTTTTCTTTTCAGATTTGTGTCGTGGTCTGTCGTGGTGGTGGTGGGTGACAACACCCCACGACATAAAAAACGACCAGAAAACAAGATCTGGAGGCGAAGACCACCACCACCAAAAAACCGCGGGAGGCAGAGGGGTGGATGGAGGCGGGAGGATGAGGAAGACGGCGGCAGAGGATGAGGAAGACGGCGGCAGGAAGACTGATGGAGGAGGAGGAGGAGGAGGCGGTTATGGAAGAGAGAAGAGGAGGTGCGAGGCTGATCGGTTATGTCGCGGTCCCGATACAAAAATAATTACCCGCACTTAGGCTAACAACATAAGGAATGTAATTAGGGAAGTAGGGTGTCAATCCTCAGGGAATATGTGTTAACTATGAATTGCTATGGAATGATTTTCATTTAAGTTCGAGTCATTTGAGGTGGTTGTATAAACTATTAACATAAAATAAAATGACAAGTATGTAAATGACGGTATGTAAATGACAAATATGTAAATTGCAAAATGTAAAACTCAAAACAGACTACTTACCCGATCGGGTTGTCACGTACCCGATCGGGGAAGTTCTCTGATCCGAATGACAACAATTAAATTCTAACTAAAGGCGATATTTAAATGACAATATTGAAAGGCTATATAACTAGACTAATAAACTAGATAATAATAATAAAGTAAACTATCTAAGAACGGAAATAGAAAGACGATAAAGTAAACTAACTAGATAACAATAAAGTAAACTATCTAAAACGGTAAAATAAACTATCTAATCAAATTGAAATAGTGAAAGAGAAATACATGTAAAACTAATTAAAAGTTTCATTGATACCAACATTAGAATTACTATGATTGTCTAGGCCTTGTAGAGGTATATTCCTTTCGGATTCGTACCGACCTTTTAGTGGGTCCTAACGTCCTCTCAGCATGGTTAAGTCACTAAACCCCTATTGGCAGTCCTAATTCCCATCCCAACTCTCGTTATAAAGATAGAAATTGACTAATACAAACAATTGTTTATGGCCACTAAACATAGTTATAGAATTTGGCATGACCACAGGAAGAAACAACTAGATGGTTCAAATGGTATCTACTCTTCTTTTAATTCATTTAACTCGTAAATCATTTCAATATTACAACTCTATTTATTTTATTTTCATAATGTTAATCTTACAATATTATATCTAACTTATGTGATCATGTGATTAAGTAAATTAATAAGAAAAAGATGTATGAAATTAAACTATGAAATATAAATACTAAAATGATTAAGGTAATTATATTAATAATGATTCTAGTGACAATTTTTAGGATTATATGATTAGGTAAAATATAATGTGACATGCTAAACAATATTTTGGTTTTAACTAGATTAGTTTTAGTTTGATTTCCTAACAACAACAATATGAAAACAATACTAATTAAATTAAAGTTCATGATGAAAATTGCATAGTGAAGGATAGAGGATTACCGAGTTTGGAATATGAATATATAAGAACGAAAATAAAGAACAAATATCCAATAACAAAAGCTATGAAAACACTAGAGAAACACTAAGAAATAAACTATATTCTAAAACTTGTAAGAAAGAAATAAACTATGAAATGTGTTATTGTATGTGATAAAAAGATGATAATGGATATGAGATAAGGGATGATGGTAAGATGGATAATTGTGTGTGATGATCATTGGCTTTTATAGGGCTGCATGGCTGCTGACCCCTCGTCCATATTCATACCCTAGTCAAAGCATTAAATCACACATTTAAGCTCGGTTGAAGAAGAGCTAAGTAACGTCCATTTGCAGAAATACCCGATCGGGTAAATGGTAATCCGATCGGGTAAATGTGCAAGATGGATTCTTCCGTCTTTTCGTCTTAGGCACGGAATCCTATGCCTTGGTCTTGGTCAATGCAATACGGAATTGGGCTTGGGCTGATCTTCTTTTGACTTGGGTTATTGATGTTTCCTTTTGAAGTTCAAAGCCAAAGTCCAAGATAAATCCAATTGAGGAAGGATGTAGCGGAATCGTAATCAAATCGTGAACTGGCTATCATCAATTCCTTGAAAACTCGTATCCTAGTGCCTTTGCTCCATAAAGTAGGAAAATATAGCAAAACCGCTTCATTTCCTATAAAACGAGTCAAAACACGCAAAACAACTAGAATAACAATATTAGCTCATTAATCACTTAACAAAGTGCATAAATCGTATGGAAATCGAGCTAAAACGGGGGATACATTAGTACAAAATATCACTTATCAGAGGCGGAGGTGCGAGGTCGAGGGAGGAGACCAAGGTAGGAGGAGGACCGCCGGGGGTGGAGGAGGGTGGTTGTGGCTGTGGAGGGCGGGTGGAGGTAGAGAGAAGGGAGGAAGAAAGAGAAGTGAAAATGATTTAGTGATTAGGGTTTGCTTGATTTGGTAGCTTTTATATGCAGCCTTTCAATTTTGTTTTAATCTTGACCCTTGATTTGTTTGATCCAATGGTATAAATTAGGACTTAGGAACTCAACTAAAAAAGGTGGACTTACCTGATCTACATATAGTATCATCTATATATATATATATATATATATCATATATATATATATACTATATATATATTATAGAATATAGTCCGTGAGTCCATGATTCAATATCACAAGTTATACTAAACAATATCACAGGATATACTATACAATATCACACCCCTGAACCACTTTTTCGCGCACTTACACCAACTTTTGTTTTCATACTTTTTTTCACACCAATTGATTCCAATACCGAAGCTCCGACAAACACCATCATTCTCTCGCCCTTTTTAGCCGGAAAGTCATTACTATCGGTGTTTCACGGAAAATTATTGTATATAGCTTCTTTGCTTCTGGCATTTTTCTTCATAACCCACAACGAGAGTCGTAATCTAACGACGACAATGACAAATTTTGTTGCGATTGGGGGTGGTGTGAGCTCCGAGTAGGAGTAATGTGTAAGGGTGGAGGAATGTGAAGATTGAAAAGAAAACAAGGGATAATTAATGGTTGATGATGGTGCCGAATAATTGTTTGCTTGTGTCATCTAGGTGCTTGGATATGTCGCCGTTATTAGTGGGTGGGTGGTCGTCGTCAACGACGAGTAGTATTACATATAATATTTTTGACCCTTCTGTGTTGATTTTTTTTCGTGATATTGTTTAGTGTAACAAATGATATTGTTTTGTGTAATCTGTGATATTGTATAGCTGGACTCACGGACTCAAATATTTAGGTGGACTCACCGGATCTTGCCTCTATATATATATATATATATATATATATATATATATCGTCATTACAACTCTCTTTATGAATTCCCTCTTCTATATTTGAACATAGTATCATCTCTTTTTTTTTTAAGATTCTAAAACACCGTAACAAAATATTGAAAAACTAAAAGTTTTCCAGATATTGAAATTAACGGATAATTTTCCGTGAGCAACATATAAAAGACAAAGATCTGAAGTGTTTCAATACATGATCACTAACTTATACAAAGATCTTTGTTTGAAATTTTGCAATGTTATTGTAAAAGAAATTTGTCTAAAAAGGCTACTCATAAATCGAATTCATAAAAAAGAACTTCAAATTTGCAATCTAAATTACAAAATTGAAAATTAGGAATTGAGGCATGTCTTTAGTCCATACAAAAATAAACAAGAAAGGGGAAGGTAATTTAAATAATATAAAAAAAACACAAAATGAGAGCAAGGAGGATCGAACTACTAATCACTAACGTGTGGGAACGAAATAGTTTTACCCAACTACTTTCCAATTCTTATACCATACACCTAGGTGTATGGTATATTATACTCCCACTTTTATTTAGTTTTTTTTTAAACTTTTAAAACTTTGATTTTATTAATTGGAAAATTATAAAAATTATATCATTATTCGTACTTTTTATTTCTCTACAATTAGATATCACATTTCATATATTTTGGTGTCTACTTTAATTTTCTCGCATATTCACAACATATAATTGACATATTCACATGTTACTTTGTGTGAATATTTATATTCTATTAAATGAATATCTACGATTAGCTCAATAAATTACGTTTTTTTTCTTACTTATAAGCAATTTGTGAATATGTTTGTCATATTGTGTGAATATTATATTCATAGTGTGATAATATGCAAGCTTTATTGTGAGAATCTGATTTTAGTTTATGTGAATATGTTGATTATTTAATGTGAATATGAGGTTTAATTCTGTATATGTGTGAATATGCAATTATATTTTGCGAATGTAAAATTTTTATGTTTTGAATATCTAAACACAGACACATAATTGTGTGAGTATGTGTATTCTATTACATGAAAATTTATGAGTAACTCAATAAATAAATATACTCCGTAATTCCGTATATGTTATTCTTATCAATATATATTTTGTGAATATCTTTCTTACATTAGGCTGTATATCTACATTAGTTTTTTGTAAGTGTGTAAGTTTTACTTTGTGAATATATATATATATATATATATATATATATATATATAGAGGCGGGATCCCGTGAGTTTGGTTCTTACGGTGAGTTGGTACTCACAAATCTCAGCCATTGGATAAAAGGAAACCAACGACTGAGATCAAACTTGTATAAAATACAATTCCTAAAATACACGGACAATGCGCGTGAACCCAAGAAGTCCATTAAACGCTCACTCTTCAACCTCACTCTCTCTCTCCACAAATTATAATTATCAAACTCTACAGCTACATTTCAATTTGTTAACAACATTCTGACTTAATAATTATCGAGTTCAATCGGTATCAATTACAATATAACAAACTTGATCCAACTTAGGCATAGGATCAGACAATCTGCCATGGTGATTTAGTTGGTCGCTCCTCAGAATTTTGACAAGGTCTTTAATTCCCACTCTCTTTATCAAATTTCACATTTTCCTTAATTTTCCATTTGATTGATGTTCTATTTATTCATATTACACTGATCTATATCCATGCTTTTGCTATAGATTGAATTGTTTTGGTATTTTGTTCTGTTTTCAGATAATTTGATTATTTTAGTGCTTGTTTTATCGTTTACGAGAATATGTGATTTTTGCTCAATTAATCTATATTTTTTGTCGGTGGTTAGAGGATTTGGGCAAATTCCATTGATTAATAGACTGACTCATGGTGCTATATCTAGCATAAGTGTGTTTTTTTGTTGATTGTGTTTTTTAAATGTAATGCTCATGTAGTCATGTTGTTAAATCATCTTGCAGGCGACCGTGGCTCACAGCGGGATGCTTCCTAGGGAAATTACGTATCAACAGCAATTTCAAAATAATATACATGGTAGCTGGTGTGACGGCTCAGGGTTAGCTTACGCCACAAACACCTCATGGAGTGCGTAGTATAATCAGTTAATGTTGTCGTTGTCATTTGTTGAATGTATTAATTTGATCAACATTTTTGATGCTTTTTGAGTTATTGATCATTCTTCAAGGATTGGTTGGACCTTTGTTATAGGAGAGGAAGAATCACGTTTAATTGTTTCGGATGCAAATCACACAATGTCATGATACAACTTTAGTAAATAGCATTGGAATAACACCACGATAACACTAAGAATAACACCAAAGTAAACATATGATCTATCAACGATAAAACTAGAGTAACAACATGCTAACAGAAGAATAACACCGGAGTAACGACAAAATAACACAAGCATAACACCAGAGTAACAACACGGTAACACAAGAATAACACTGGCTTAAGGACAAAATAACACCGACACATGAGTAACAACACGGTAACACAAGAATACCACCAGAGTAACAACACGGTAACACAAGCATAACACCGGAGTAACACACACTGTAACACAAGAATAACACTGACATATGAGTAACAACACGGTAACACAAGAATAACACCAGAGTAATACCAGAGTAACAACACGGTAACACAAGAATAACATCGGAGTAACACACAATGTAACACAAGAATACCACTGACATATGAGTAACAACACGGTAACACAAGAATAACACCAGAGTAATACCAGAGTAACAACACGGTAACACAAGAATAACATCGGAGTAACACACAATGTAACACAAGAATACCACTGACATATGAGTAACAACACGGTAACACAAGAATAACACCAGAGTAATACCAGAGTAACAACACGGTAACACAAGAATAACATCGGAGTAACACACAATGTAACACAAGAATACCACTGACATATGAGTAACAACACGGTAACACAAGAATAACACCAGAGTAATACCAGAGTAACAACACGGTAACACAAGAATAACATCGGAGTAACACACAATGTAACACAAGAATACCACTGACATATGAGTAACAACACGGTAACACAAGAATAACACCAGAGTAATACCAGAGTAACAACACGGTAACACAAGAATAACATCGGAGTAACACACACTGTAACACAAGAATAACACTGACATATGAGTAACAACACGGTAACATAAGAATAACACCAGAGTAATACCAGAGTAACAACACGGTAACACAAGAATAACACCGGAGTAACAACACTGTATCACAAGAATAACACCAAAGTAAAAATACGATACCAGAGTAACATAAGAGTAACAACACGGTAACACAAGAATAACACTGCAGTACCAACACGGTAACACCAGAGTTATCCATGTGTTATTCTTGTGTTACTTTGTTCACTTTTATTAATCCATTATTGTTACTCTTAATTACTCGTTACTATTTATGTGAAACTCCTTGAATATGTCAATTGTCAATTGTCAGTCTAATTTAATTTAATATGTCAATTGTCAGTCTGCCACCCAAGCAGACCAAATGTTTGTCAATATGGAGATTAGTCAATGACGACTTGCTCCAAATCACCAGTAGATGCTGCATTTCCTTTGTGTGTATAAATCATAGAGAGGAGTCAATGAAACTGGAAAATCCTCAAAAATTCAAAGCAAAGTAAACAAAAGTCCGTAAACACAATTGAACAAATATTCAAACCAAAATATTGATGTCTTCATTTACGGATAAATACACGTTCCTCCTTTCTTAGCTCCCTCCATGGCTCCTTATCAGTTATCGCTCCATCACAAACCGGCAGAATTTCGGAATATTGAACTCGGCACCGCGATGAGGTGATTGACGGTTGTCGACGGTGAGCTGGTGGCATGGGAGTCATGAATTGATTTAAGGCGTCGAGCTGAGAAATAGGCACGCTTACTTCCGGTGGTTCGAGGGAGTTCGAATCGGGATTGTTACACCCGGTTTTTTGTCGTCATGGTTGTTGTTGCAAGCAACAACGTCGTTACTTGGTCGAGTCAAAGGTGACTCGAATGGTAACAAATTGATGTAGACCTTCTTGAGTTGCTGGTTCTTTTATGGGAAATTGAAAGGTGATAGTGGGTGAGTTATCAAAGGAGAGAGAAAATGAATGCGCGTGGTTGGAGGTTTAACTTATGGGGATGCCGAGTATTAGATTTGGTCCGTAGATCTTACAATAATCCAATGGTCCATATTTATGAGTACCAACTCACCATAAGATATTAGACTCACAAGAACCCAATTCTATATATATATATATATATATATATATATATATATATATATATATATATATATATATATATATATTCAACTTATGTGAGTATGCTAATTGTATAATGTGACTATCTCGTGAATATGTCAATTGTGCAATGTGAATAGATTGTTAGTGAATATATCAATTATGTGATGTGAATATAATGGTAAAGTTAAAATAAAGACCAAAATATAATAAATGTGATATCTACTTATAGAGGAACAAAAATTATAAATGATGGTACATATTTTTTTTATTTTTTAGATTTATCAAATTTAAGTTTTAAAGGGTTTTAATATTAATTTCATTTATTTTTCAATAACTAATCATGGAAGTTACATGAATTAGTTATGGGAGTATATTATATCCTACTCTTGGGAGTAGGATATAATTTACC
>JAIUZE010000783.1:0-40153 GCA_022085475.1 Heliosperma pusillum | reverse complement strand
GGGATAATGATTAATTGAGTATGTTTGTAAGCTTACATGTTTTTAAAAAAAAAGGTTGTCTTGTAGAAATTTTTAAAACACGGGGTTACCATGAAGGAAAATTCAAAATACAATTAGCCATGTCACTTTTCTGTCAGCTACTTAACGGAAACATTGACGGAGTACAAATTCTTGGTCATGTTAATAGGTATTAATGGAATCAGTAAGTCTTATTAAAGATGGATAGTATCCGTCTTCAGTGAAGACAAGTTGGATTCCTCTCACAAGGAGGCAAGTGAGAGGACAAGTGGGGAACTAAATGGATCCCCACTTGCCTTACCACTTGCCTTCTTGTGAGAGGGGATCCGACCGTTTTTCATTGAAGACGTATATGCGCCGTCTTCAATAAAAATTTGTGTAATAGAATATAGGGTTATCATGTATGTCTCTGAAAAAATTAAGGTTATAATGTAAAATTTGAAAAAAATACAGGATTATTATGTAGAAAAGCCCATAATATTATTATAACTATCAAATAAACATGTCATAATATTGTTTTTTTTTCTTTATCAAAAACATGTCAAGTTTTGGGATTATTTAAGATTTTAGATTTTAACTCACTTTAATCTTTAAAACGGATAGTTTTGGTGGTGAGCAAGATTTAGGGTAAGTGAATGACCAAGAGTTTACCAAAGAGCATGTTTGACCAAAATTCTTAAAAATGAGTTTTTATTTCTTGATCTTAATTTTTTAAAAGGAGTTTTCAAAAACTAGAAGCACCAAACTGCCAAATTAGTGCTTCTATTTTTATACTCCCTCCTAGTTTGATTGTTGTTCCCTTTTCTTTTTTACATAAGGATTAAGAAAGTGAATTTGGACCACATAAAACACACTACCCCACGTACAATTGAATTTAGACCACACAAAAGCTTCCAAATAAGGAAAGAGGGAACAACACCAAACTAAGCTCAATAAGGAAATAGGGAACAACAATCAAACTAGGAGGGAGTATATAAAAAGAGAATTTTTAGCTTGAGAGGCCATTGCATCCGTATCAGAATCATTCATTCATATCCATTTGAAAACCCTAATAAAGAACTGCATCTCCTCTGTACACATTTGAAATCCAGTTAAAGCTGCTCCATCTCCATCACTCCTCCTCGCCCTTGTTCACAAAGCTGTCGTTTCATCCGCTACCTTATTCTGTAAATGTACGTTTCAATTGTTGATTCCGTTTTAGTAATTTCAAATTACCGATTTCATGTAATCTTCATCTTCATGTTTTAGCTTCAAATCAGGAGCCAATACAATCACTCTAAATGTTTCCCCTTCTATATATAGTAGAAGTAGATTCACATTTTCATT
This sequence comes from Heliosperma pusillum, assembly GCA_022085475.1. Taxonomy (NCBI): domain Eukaryota; kingdom Viridiplantae; phylum Streptophyta; class Magnoliopsida; order Caryophyllales; family Caryophyllaceae; genus Heliosperma; species Heliosperma pusillum. Next base: position 38,809 of record JAIUZE010000783.1, on the reverse strand, counting down.
CACTCATCGACACATGACTGTTAACTATGTCTTCATTGCTTTGTATGTTGATTACTACTACTACAAAGAATCCCTGCCTGAAAATATTTACAGGTACCTTTATTGATGATTGCTATTTCAACCAACCCGATCATGTCACCATGATCTTTGTATTCGTACCTTCGAAGAAATGTCATTTAGGGCTTGCCTGGAATCCATGGAATAATCGGGGGGTAAATTTTAAGTGGGAGATAATTACGTGGGTAATAAGTTACTGGACAATAGGTTTGGCACGGCATATGAGGGTATTAATCGTTACCTAGGGGGTGGGTAGGTAATGTATTACTCGAGGGTAATAGATTCCAGGGTAAATAATTACTCTGAAACCAAACTTACAAAAAGCACCTTACGTATTACTCTTGTGTTTATCCCCCTTCTTTACCCTCAATCCAAGCATGTCGACTTTTTACCTAGCTTTATAAATGATATAAAATGATATTCCCTCCCACTCGGTTTGGTTGTTTAAATTTTCTTATATCTCCCTTACATAGTTACATAATTTGAAAAGTGTAAACAACCTATGGGGATGTATCGTTAATCTGAACAACTATAGTAAGCGTATCAAATTTCCCCTTGTGAAAGGCTTCAAAAAGCTGAGATTGCAAAGAATTTTACCTCATGATATTGATAGGTATGCAATCAGCAATGCAGTATGGTGTAGCGAACTAGCGATTCAATTTATTGTTATGTTGTCTCGTGTAATTTGCAAGTGATTTAAGTGTTCGTTTTGAAGCTGTCAGATCTGTGGTGAAAACCGTGACATTCCCGTTTGTTTGTTGCTGATTTAGGTACTTGTTGTTTAGGCTGGAACTTCTTTGCATGTAGGACTAAGGAGTATGCTATGGTGGATGTGTTCTTCGCATGAGTCTGCCACTCCATAGGATGTGCATAGGCATTGTTCAGAGACCGACAAGTTTTGTATGCATTATGGATTCAATTCTTTTCCGGTGTAGCTTAAATAACCCACAACCAAGCATGATTCCTTTTATCCAAGGTGTAAATCATGAGTTGATTGTACAAAAGAAGTCATGGTGCTTGTTCAAGGTTCATGGAAAACCTAAAAAATATCAATACTATGATTACTATCCACCCCGTAACGAGGTGCCGCTTGATTCTGGGATTTCTAAATTTGAGAAACATGGGATTGAAGTAAAGCATAACCTTGAAAAAGACGTAAAATTTGACTGGGGATGTGACGACACACTCGGTAGAGTTGCTTCGAGTGATAAGGAAGATGCGAAAGCTGAAGCAAACGATGATAATGATGTTTGGGAACCCGATGAGATTGAAGCCATATCATCTTTATTTCAGGGGAGGATACCTCAAAAACCTGGGAAGTTGAATAGGGAGAGGCCACTTCCACTTCCACTTCCGCATAAAGTCCGACCAATGGGATTTCCAGTAGTGAAGAAGCACATCAAGACTTCTTCTTTGCCAACAGTTTTTTCAAGGCTGTCTCGTTCTAAGCAAATTCACAAGGACCCTGTTTTCTTACTCAATTTAGCAAGAGAAATTAGAAGCCTCCCTTTGGATCAAGATGCTTCTTCTGTTCTCGTCAGATGGGGTAAATTTTTACACAAAGGGTCCTTGTCTTTGACCATCCGGGAACTAGGTCATATGGGCCTTCCTGAAAGAGCCTTACAGACCTTTTGCTGGGCTCAAAAACAGACCCACCTTTTTCCAGATGACCGGATGTTGGCAGCTACTGTTGAAACTTTGGCAAGGGGCCATGAACTCAAATTACCGTATGACCTGAAGAAATTTGTTAGTTTGGCTAGTCGTAGTGTTCTGGAAGCAACAGCCAGGGGTTTTATTAGAGGGAAGAGCATGGATCTTGCATGGAAGCTCTTATCTGCTGCCAGAAAGGGTAAAAGAATGATCGGGTGCAGCGTATATGCCAAATTAATATTAGAGCTTGGGAAACATCCCGATAAAGATGACTTCACTATTTCCCTACTACAAGAGCTTGCTGAAAGAGACACTCTGGACTTAAGTCCGCAGGATTGCTCTGCTATCATGAAAGTTTGTACCAGACTCGGCCAATTTGAATTTGTGGAGAGTCTTTTTGATTGGTTCCAAAAGTCGGGGAACCAGCCAAGTGTGGTTATGTATACAACTGTGATCCACAGCCGTTTGTGTGCAAAGAATTTCAGGGAATCGTTGGCTTTGGTTTGGGAAATGGAGAGTTTGGACTGTCTCTTTGATCTTCCAGCATATAGCGTGGCAGTTAAGACATTTGTTGCTTTGAATGATCTCCCTAGGGCAGTGAGATACTTTTCTAAATTAAAAGAGGCGGGTTTTTCTCCAACATATGATATTTATAGAGATATGATCGTTATGTACTTGCTTTCTGGGAGGCTTGCTAAGTGCAAGGAGGTCTATAAGGAGGTAGAGTTGGCAGGGTACAACGTCGATGCTGAGTTGAGGTCTGAGTTGTTGCAGCTGGAGAAAACTATTCTGTCCAGGGTTTAGCTGTAGTACATTTCTCAGGGTAAATGAAATACTTCATTCTGAATCTGTGAATCTGTGATACACAGTGTAATAGGTAAATTTCCTTGCTCGGCTTATGTTCATTGTTGAATTACTGAAGTGTATATTATTTTAAATTTTTAATGATGTAATAGTAGATCATGCCAGCTTTGGTTATTCAGAAAATCAATGAAATTTATTTCAATCCTCCGTACCTTTTGAGGCTTTATGCATTTCTATTGAATTATGTGTAAATATACACAATTGTGTTTTCTCCTGTTGTGATGTTTATGCATTGACTTACGGAGTTTTCTTAAGAGCTGTTGTATTATTCCTGTGTGTCTTCTACATAAAGCATATGTAAGATATGACTACTTGACTTCATAATTTTACCTGATTATTTTACATATTTTTGGTAGATGTAATTGATGCTCTATCAGCTTAAAGTAATTTATCATACTAAGTGTTGCCTAGTATTTTGGGTGGCTCAGACTTGCTTTACGAAATGTAACTGGAGCATTCTTTTACCGAGGTATAGATACACTTAAGACAGGAAAAAATAAGATGTTTCGGGAATGAATATTGAACAAGAAGTTGGTGAGTTTCTACAATAAAGAAGTCTTATTTTGCATGGAGTTCTAGACGTCTCATATCGATGATCTTTGAGCTTTGCGCTCTCCTACTAGCTATATCACTGTCTTCTTGTCAATACGGTAATTGATTGTTTTTTCTTGCCAAAGTCCGTTCTCCAGATATGTCTCATAGAAGTTAACCTCACCATTTGCTAACATTGTTATTGCTGCAGTGCTTCTTGTACCATAATACCCCTGTCCATTGAAAAAGGAGATAAGTCAGATAACTAAGACAATGAAAATATTCTGTAAGGTTTTAATCACGGAGGAAAGCATGTCTGTCTTGCAACAGTGATAGCGGTGTACCAGGGGAGTATCCACTTTGACGAAAATGGGGCTTAAACTGAATTCCCATTCAACTGAACATATATGAGGTAACTTGCTTTCATCAGCTTTCCTTCTGTCCCTCATCAGCCTATTAATCATGTCTTTTAATGGGATTTCACCATCACCAAATCTTTGCAGTGTTTTCTTAAACTTCATTCGCAAGCGCTCTACCTGTGAAGTCACAATATTGCAGAGAGTAGGAATTCATATTACTGAACAACAATAGTCAATAATAACAAAAAAAAGAAAAAACCTTAGTCACAAAACGGTGTATGATCGGTTACCATAAACCATGAGTGCCGATTTGGTCAATATGTATGCTAGCTACATAATTATCCAGAAAAATACTGAAATAATTTTTAAATACTCAAACAGTTAAACCACTTAATTAAGGTAGAGCATGATGGCTGTGCATTTGGAAGGGAAAGAGGGAGTGATCTAGGCCATTTAGCATCCAGGCTACACTCACTTGGAAAAAAAACCGAAACATTGCATATGAGATCTAGAAATTATAGTTAAATTTATGTGCTCACTTCTCATCTTCAGTCATTCGGAAACAACTTGTTGTGTTGCTAACACAAGGGTAAGGCTACATACATCCGACCCCCTTACTCCGCAAGTTGCTAGACTAAACTGCGCCTTTTTTGGATTGAGGCACTGGAGTACTGTTGTTGTTGCTGTTGTTGGATTGTGCTAGAATAGAGTAAAATGACTTGCTAAACTAAACCGTGTCTTGATTTTTTTTTTCCTTTTGAAATAGGAGGTAGTCAATGCATCATCATCCTAAGTTATCCTTAATTATCGGAAACCGATCACTTGTGGAAAACCTTGAGTAATTGAGTAATGTTGTTAGTGTTATATACTCCCTCCGTCCCGGTTATTTGTTTAAATTTTTAATTTTAGTGCGTCTCATTCATTTGTTTATCTTTCTTGATCATCCAATGGTACTATTGTCTACTTGTCATCCGTTGTTAACTGCAACCACAAATGGTCCCCTCCCCTTTCCTTGGTCTTTGTGCCAAAAGCTAGCAAAGGTAAACAAATGACCGGGAGGGAGAGAGTAAATACATATGGCTATCCCAAATTTATGCAGTTGGATTTGCTCTTGGTGGAAATCATACAGGAAATATACTTCTGTTATATGTTATCTCAGAAATAAACGAAGTATATTACGAATAATGGAATTGTATTGGGTGAGCCAAAAATAAAGGAATTGTATTACGAATAATGGTTATTTGAACATATTAAAAGAAAGTGAATTTCTACTTACTTTAGGCCATGGAGAATCCAGATTTGCATTGGAGAGCACATGGAGGCCGGGCTGGACCTCTTGAATCCTGACGGCGGTGTTCCCTTTTGGCCTGTTTGTTACATAAACCATGGTTTTGGAAATGAGATCAGCTAGTACGAGGTTGAAGCCATTGTAGTCTTGTACCTCGTTAAGTAGCATTTCTGCAAATTCCTTTGGATTTCTTGTGCTCTGCATCCACAGTACCCTCAGGTGAGTTTTTTGGCCTTTGATCAACTCAAAATTAGCTTTTATGTTTACTACTAGTTATTGTTAGAGAAACAGACAAATTTCCTCGGATGGTTCACATCTTGGTGTAATATGCTATGCATACTGGAGTTTGTTTGTTACTTCCTTCTTTTGGCAACATGTTTGATTTCATATCATATAACAATTCAAATTGCACCTTCGTAGCACGGCCCATGGTGAATTTGTCGATTTTACTTTGTAAATGTTGATGTTTTACTAATTTCACTATATTGAAATTACATTTGGCCTTTTTTTCCAATTTGGTGAACACAAGTGTTACGGAGTCTAATTTTTATCAGATTTGTGTATGCTTTTAAGCACCATGCTATAGTTATATTTAATGTTCACTCTTCATTATGCTTAAACATGGTAAATTATAGTATGATATTATAACTAAAACAAATAAACGATTTCGTAAATTTTTATATTATCTTCAATCATCAAACTGAGACACTTCTCAATACTCAAAGTCACCATAGTGGATTAACTCACTACTCGAGTTACTGTAGGACTAGATCTTATTTAAGAGAACCTATGTGAAAATTGTCTTAAGTAAGTAATACTCCTAGATGATAATTTTGGAACAAACATTGTTTGTAAGAATTATATGTAATGAAAGTCGTCTTCTGTTTTACCATCTCTTATTATATACTCCGTATATTTAATCGGTTACCTTGAGAAAGCGAACAGGAAGGTCTCCCCGAGATTTAGCTTGGGGAAGAGTGTGAAGCTCCAGAACATTGGTGACAAAGGCCACTTTGCCTTTCCTTGAGCACGCCAACCAGGTTCCTCCTCCTACCTCATCTCTCCCTCCTAATATCTCCCCTCCATCCCACCATTCTAGCGGTGTTGTAGCCCTGTTAACATACATAGCCAAGATATATATGAAAATGAGGTTACACTAGTCGTTGTTATGAGACCGTCATATTTAAGACTTTCTTACAATGTAGCGAACTCTGGTGTAAGATGGTTCCATTTTATGTTTTATAGGTTGGTCTTGCATGTGCGATGGCTCATATTGTAAGATCATGTAGTCCTACAAATGTATGCAATTTAATAATGTTCGAATATACTTATTCTCTTAGAAATTTTTTATGCAGATCAATCAACCAAAGTATAAATTTTTTTACCAAATAAATACTTCGTACTTATTAAAAAAGTATTTTAACAATGCAAAGTTTATGTTGGTGTTTAACAAATGTTTCCTGTTAGATACTCCTTCCTGAAGTGATTTAATGAGTCGCGGTATTTATATGGAGTACGATTTTGCACTAGACTCGGAGTTGTAAACTTGCCTGTCGTGATATTCATCTCTGTTTAGAAGCAGAAGAAAAGGATGAAGGGGATGAAGTTGCCAAACAAATGCTGCTATGCACATTCTTTCTTTCTTTCTTTCTTTCTTTCTCTATATTTTTGTAGGATATTTTCAGTTAAAAGTCCTTACTCTTAGTTTATTGAATGTTGCTTAAACGTCCTTTTTATATACAAATGTTATCCATTTCTCAATTCAGTGGGCCGTCTATTTAATCCCTCGTGAGTTTTAAGTCCACTGTATTCATAGGTTTTGGGTTTCACACGGCAACCCAAAACCTCTTAAGTAACAACTCTTATCAATTCTTATCTTACTTTCCTTTACTTATTGAGGAGTCGTTTGGTTCAACCTTAAAGTCGTTTAGTTCACTATGAGGAATCACTTAGTTCACTGCGATTAAACACATGAACTTGCAATTCATGTGAATTGTATACACATTGTTTGGATGGATCTGAAAATTTTAATTTATGTGGAAACTCCCATTTATCAAAGGAGGTTCGGTATAAGGCTCCCTATATTATTACGTAGTAATAATGTTTTACTACCCATGAAATTAGCAACCAGTCAAAAATTTCTCTTAGCCAATTTCCATAAAATTTTTGATTTGTCAAATATATACCCAGGTGGAAAGAATAAGATAAAAACCGAGTGTATAGAGAAAGGCAAAAGATTGGTCATATTTATCCATGTGGGATGATATTTGATACGGGTTAGGTTTAAGACGGATTTCTCCGTTTAAAGTGAGACTAGCCGTTTTAGTAGAGTGTACAACAGTTGTTTAATTGTTTTAAGGAAAATTTTCAATTACGATGCCTGAGGTTTGGATTAGGGGTGATAATGAGACGAGACAGCTCGCGAGCAGCTCGAGATCGGCTCGGTCAAAGCTCGGTCAAAGCTCGGCTCGTGCGGGCTCGGCTCGGGCTCGGGCTCGGCTCGAGAGCTTAACGAGTCAAGCCGAGCAAACACTGGCTCGGCTCGAAAAGCTCGCGAGCAGCTCGAACTGGTGTAATTATATAAGATATTGCTCTTATTTTATAAAAATATTTTATCACGGTTATACCTCAGTATTACATATATCAAATGTCTCATTTTTTTGCCAAATATTTTTACATATAAACTTTGCGCATTGTTATTGAAAGTATCGGAAGACAAAAAAAATTCAGAAAATCAACAAATATATAGGCTCGATTTGAGCTCGAGTTTGGCTCGAGCTCGCGTTAAAGCTCGCAAGCTTTTTAACGAGCACATTTTTTTCAAGCTCGGGTAAGCTCGAGATCGGCTCGAGCTCGAGTTTTAGTTTTCGAGCACAAGCCGAGCAAGGCCAAGCTCGGGCTCGGCTCGGCTCGTTAGCACCCCTAGTTTGGATAAATGTCAATTTGGGTGCCTGAGGTTTGAGAAATTCCAGTCTGGGTACTTCAAGTTTAAATCTTGGGTACCCAAAGTAAAAATGTATATAAATTTGAGGTACCCAAACTAAAATTACTCAAATCTCAGGCACCCAAATTAAGATTTAGTCAAACTTTAGGCACTTTAATTGAAAATTTTCCTTGTTCTAATTACCAATGCAAATCCTGTTTTAGTGTTAGTCTACTCAAAGATGTCCACTGTGCACTTGGACAGATAGATATGGATGTCACCTTCAATATTTACATTATATATATTCTATCACTAAAAAAAGGGTTTTCGATGTTGACTTACTTTAGGCTGTACAACGTCATAATTATGGAGTTCCAATCAATTTTGTACTCTCATTCTAGTTCCGGATAGTATCAGTCAAGACTTACTGTTAGGACTTAGGAGTAATATCTACGACTTTCAAAATCCACCTTTCAACTCAACTTCACATTTCACCGTATTTATTTATTTTTTAAATTGATTTTTATAAAATAACTAAAATGTAAAAATTTGGATCCACTTAAGATGAAAAGTTCACTCTAATTTCATATTTCCTATTCACCAATTCTTATTTAAGATAAGACGGATACCATATTCTCTCACAAAATACCCATCAAGGGTGAGTGGAGAAGCACATGGGGGGTGTCCACCTTGTCCCCTCTACCCATTTCCTCTCACAAAATACCCGTCGCAAGATCCGACCCGTCTTAAGCAAGACCTACTGTTTCCTATTAGTTACTCCGTATGTTTGTTGTTTCTTCTCCCTTAAGTAAAATAAAAAAATATCGAGAATTCTTATATCGCAAAAGCCGGTCTTTATTTTATCTCTTGTTAGAGAATAAAACCGATCTTGAAACTCCAACCATCAACGCTTTTGGTTGAGATGATTTATTGGCATTTCTTAAATAATTGATGAAATATAAAATTTTAGGATGCATTTGATAAATGTGATGAAAATTCACCCTACATCACCAAAAGTTGGCTAAGCTAATGTAATTTGTGGTGCGCCTAAGAGCCCATTCTAACATATTTGTTGATTTCGTATGAAATTGTGGCATGGTAACAATGTAATTCAATCGTTCAAAATCAAATACCTTATTTCTCGTTTACACACTTGTCGAGTCACAAATTATAATGAAGTTATCTTTAATTTTATATTATAAAAAAATATAAAATTTGATATTTCTATTGTATTTTAGAGCTGAATCAAACAAGATTCTGCATGATTATATTTTTTTTTTATACATTGTAAGAAATTGTGAAGATTCTTTTCGACCATAAATAGTGTCAAAAAGTGAAATGGTGTATTTGGATCTAAATGGATGACTGTAGCTATGGCTAAATGAAAGTAAGATCCTCTTCATTTTCTCTCTTAAACTCATTTAATAATATTTTCTCCACCAAACCTCATCATCCCTTTACTTTTTCCCATAAATTTAGAGCCATTTGATGATTTTAGGATACGATCTGGACGACTAAAAAGAAATTATCTTTCCATTTTTTATAGAAAATGGAGAGGATCTCCATATGATTAAATGAGATACGCGTAGCAGAGGCGCTCGCCTCCCCTTGGCGGTTGAAATTTTCGGAATTTTAGCTAAGTTTTTCGAAAAAATATTAAATGTACCTTATGAAATTAGTCATTCGCCCACATTAAAATTTTTCGTCCCCCTCTAAGTTCAAATCCTGACTTCGCCACTGACACTAATCCATGCATTTTTCTATTTTCTTCACATTTGACTAAACGGTTTTCATTGTGCTATTTTGACAATGTTTCTAATGCATTTATACATGTATTTTGGTGACAAAAGTATAAATTTGTGAGAGATTTATCATTATATGACTATTTATTATACTTTATGGGATATTAAGGTTAAAATATTGATATCTTGACCCAAAAAACTAAATGTGAAGAAAAGAAGAAATTAAAGGTAGTATGATGGAATAGAATAATCACTTGTATTAGTTGTATTATAAGATATTATATGTGTAGTACCCCAAATGTATAATTCATTTACTAGTGGTATAGTATGAAGTACGTAAATTAATTTGAATTGAGTTATTGATATTGATGGTAGACGGTTAGTACGTAGAGGCATGATCGAAGCACATTGATTCGTAGAGTTTGCCTAAAAAAAGAGGTCAAGTTTTATATTTCAGGTGAGCCGCATTCGCTATTAACTCGCAAGTTATTCCTGTTTTTAATCCGAGAAGTACAAAGAGTAGTATGATTGTTAAGGACATCCTGTTAATAGTCATTACAAAACAATTAATTGCAGATAAGATACCACCCATTCTTGCTGCTCTTAGCTAACTTCTCCTGCCATACCTAATTTATTAAATTGTTACCATGTGCTATGTGCAACTCATCACTCCACTTTCTGCACCATCTACTATTTCCTTAAATTTTTGTGCCGGGACGGGTTGTCGCTGATGCTGCTCAGCGCAAATGTGCTAAGTATGGAGATTTATGCGCGGCTGTTGGCTATGGTTTCCTACCCTTCTCTTTCTCTTCGCTTGGAGAGCTGGGCTCGGATGCGTGGCCGCTTATATGTTTACTAAGCTTAGTTTTTCTATAGTTAAGGGGGTGGGGGCCCAGATTGTCTCTCGGCTCCCCACCAACTTCTTGTAAACTTTACATTTTATTTTAATGAAAGCTGCGCGCATCTTATAATAAATAAATAAATAAAAAATAATATTAATAATAATAACAACGGGTGTAATAATAATAATAATAAGAAGAAAAATGAAGAAAATAAGTAACATTACATGTCAGGTGCATCATGCATGAATGTAAATAGATTCGTGTATTTAAATAATGATATATAACACACATGTATAGAGATAATGTATTTGACGTATGCATCAACTTCTTTCTCTCTCTAAAATTACATTTCCCTTCTCTCTACAAAAAACACCCTAAAATACATTCTTGATCCGCCGCCTCTGCCCTCCACTCACTCACTACCTCCCTCTCATCTCCCTACCTTTCCGCAGGAGATGGGTCCATCACTTGACCTATTTCCGGCGAATCCTTACTTCACCCTTCATATATAATAGTCTCTCATTCTAATCTCACTCTAGTTTTTGGCACCTTTTTGGTTCGAATCTTGGTCCATCATGGACGGTAAGGTGATGTTGGTGGATTGTTGGGATTGTCCTGAGTCTCCTTCCCCTCCGTATCATCGTCGGTTTACATGTCACTCTGGTTGTACGTGTTCCCCCCTCCCCCACAGATATATGATTATTTTAGACCGTTTTCCCTCCTTATTTTATTATGTTTCATCGCATTTAGTTTTGTTTGGCGTCGGTTTTATCGTATTTTGGCCCTCATCTCGTGTACTCTCATACTATTTAATTCCGTCTCAATTCATAGGAAATATGTCAAGACAAGGACGAGACGGGATGAAAACCGAAAAACCGTCACAAAACTAAACACAATGAAGAAAGGAAGAAAAGGAGAGGAGGAAGAGGAAACATGGGTCTCAGCCGGTCCAGGCCACCGGCAGCCGGACAGCCGGCTGAGCACCCAACATCCCACAAAGAAGACGGAAATGAAGGAGGAGGAGCAGAGGGGCTCAGCCGGTCAAGCCCACCGGCAGCCGGCCAGCCGACTGAGCACCCCAAATACCTCAAAACAAAGCTCAAAAATTGGAAGATAGCAGAGGGACTCAGCCGGTCAAGCCCACCGGCAGCCGGCATGACCGGCTGAGACCTATCTCACATGAAGAAAGTTGAAGTTTTGAGTCAGAGGGGCTCAGCCGGTCCAAGCCACCGGCGGCCGGCCGACCGGCTGGGACCCCCACTCCGCATTTCCAACTTCCCTTCTTATTTTGAACCCTCAATTCCACCAACCTATATATACCCCTCTCCTAATTCATTTTGGACACACAACCCTAGACACAAAAACCCTAGATTTAGCTTTTAATATTCTTAATCATTATTCTTATCCTTTGATAATTAGCACTAATTACTCTACTTTTCTACTTAGTTATCTTTAGATCTAGTCTTTCCTTTAGCTATTTTTGAACAATTGGGTTGTAATTTGAAGACAAGAGGAAACTCTTATTTGATTATTAATCCAAGTTTCATTCTTTATAACAAGTTTTGGTATAATTCCTCATCTTTATTTCATTGCTTGTCTTTTAATTACTTGTTCTTGTTTATTTATCTAGTTTGTGTGTTGAATATGTCTTCTCTTGCTTATTTCATGTCAAAGTATCAATCTTTAATGTTTTTATTCATTAGTGTGTGTGAGTAGTGCCCTTCTAGGGTAGATGGGGGATCTTTTGTAGGTTCTTGGGATTAGAATGTGGTTTTGATTGTAAAAATCTAGTCTTTTGGTAATTCCTATATTTTGTGCACACCATGTGTTTGTAGAAATGCTAGAATGAGTAATTCATGCTTTCTTTCATCTTGTTGCTAGCTTAGGCGAGAGCTTGACTTGTTTGTTTCTTGTGTGTGCTTATAGGAGTCTTGGGGGAGGTAGGGCGAGAATCCGACCAAACCTAGGCAAGGAACCGTCTTTCACTGAGAGGTGGAGACCTACGATTACTTATCTTTAGGCCGACTTTACCTTCTACCATATTCAACCCCAACCTCATTAGTGAACCCATTTACCTTAGTTTTCTTGCTATTAGCTAGAACTAAACTAGACTTGATTAAACCGCCTTAGAACCATAATTACCGTCCCTTGGGATACGACCCTTGAAATGCCCAACGATAACTCGTCCGCTTGCGAGGTTAAGTAAAACTCACATCAAGTTTTTGGCGCCGTTGCCGGGGACGGTGATATTGGATAAGATAGTTTAATTGATTTTAGGCTTAGTTCACTTTTATTTATTTGATTTTCCATTTGTCCTAGTGCATCTATTTGCATTAGGACTATTTGATCTTTCTTTGAGTGCATGAGTAGGTGTTTTATTGGACCTCTTTTCCCGCTTGATCGAGAGATTGAGAAGACTTTCCGGGCAAGAAGAAGACAAACACTTGCTTCTTTAAGAAGATCACCACCCATTCTTACCCCCATAAATACTCCACCTCCCACAATTGAGCCTTCAACTTCACAAACACCACCTCCCACTTTACCACCCCTTACCATACCCACAAACATTCCAATAAACACATCACCCATAAATTCACCCACTTTTTCCCAAAATTCAAACAACACCCACTCACCACATTCCCCAATTTCACCAATTTCACCAATTTCACCAACAAACAACCCATTCAACCTAGAGATGGCGGACCAACCTATGGGCTACTACAATAGGCCGGACCCCGATCGGTCTTGCTCGACCATCAACTACGGAGCCATTGCCCCCAACACATTGGAACTCCGTCATCATGTCATCTCATTCATTCAACAAGACATCTTTCAAGGGTTGAAAAATGAAGATGCTCATGAGCACTTGGTAGGCTTTAAGGAGAAGGTAGGAACAATCAAGAGGAATGGGATTACCGAAGACCAAATCTTACTCATGTTATTTCTTTTCTCCTTTAAGGAAAATGCAAAGAAATGGTTGAATTCCCATGAACCGGGAACGTTCACCACTTGGGCTAGCCTCTCAAAAGCCTTCATCACCAAGTTCTAGCCCCCCTCAAAAACCGCAAGAATACGACATGAGATACAAACTTTCAAACAAAAAGGATATGAGACATTGAGTGAAGCTTGGGAGAGGTTTCGAGATCTTCTAACCTCTTGCCCTCACCACGGTATCCCGAAATGGTTGACCACCCAAATATTCTTTCAAACTCTAGAACAAAGATTCCGAAACATGATAGTGGCGGCCTCCGGGAGAAATTTCGATAAAATGAACAACGCCGAAATCACGGAGATGATTCAAAACATCTCCGAGATGGAGAATAGCTATGGTTCGAGGGAGAGCGAGGGTAGAGGTGAAGGGTCTAGAAGACTCGAGATGGAAACCAACCTCAAATTGGATGAACTCTCAAAGAAGTTTGATAACTTGGGTGTGACACCCTCAAATTTGCGGAAAGAAAAAAAATAATTTTAACTAAATAAAAGATGAGAATACATAACAAAGGTGTCTGAAATAAAAAGGTTCATAACAAAAAGAAAATAATATTATACAAAAGAAATATCCAAAACGGGAGACATATTTCCCGTATAAATACGTAAATAAAAGAGTGTATAATAATATACAATCCTAAGAACCTAATATGGTCCAAGGTAAAATACTTTCGCTCGCTAGCTCGTCATGTACCCAAAGTTATGCATCACAAACCTGCCAACCGCATTCAATATAACATCGGAAGCCACAGTCAGTGTGGATAACTCCGAGTTCTCCCAGCCACGAAATGTCGAGTTTAATGAAACATGAATAACATAAAAGCAATGTATATGGAAAATACAAAACTTAAACATATATGATATGCTTTTCATGTTATGAAACAATTAACTAACATATAACTTATCATATGAAAGCTATCATGTGAAACCTATAATAAAATATAACAAGAGGTAGGGAAGCTGGTATGCTAGCTCAGAGGTTACCCTGTAACGTGGCCATGATACACCCAAACCCTAATCAACACGTAATCATGTGAATCAGTTAACAATCGGTAATCCAAACTCTATCAATCTTAGCCGGCTTGCATCTCACCTTCTAAAACTCATAGAATCATACAAACATGAAAGACTTGATACTTCTAGAAACAGGCATAAGTTCTTAGCACGGCCGATAGTCGACTTCTGTAACTCGAGGCTATACCAAAAGGTAGGAAAACATCCTAGTCCTAGACTGATCAGACCTAGCGACAACAGCTATTCCGTTCCCCGTCTCATGACATAACCGTACACAAGAAACTCTGCTAGGCGACCCCCTAAGCAGAGATGGCTATTACTTAAGCTGGCTCCCTTCCCAAAGCGGAACTCTTAGGATGCCATGCCCCGACTTGGATATAAACCCACCAAGCCGGGACACAAAAGCTATTAACCATGAACTATATACTCGTTAAAGACAGTGCGGGCCTATCAATGTCATGGTCCAAGCTACTCATCTAGAATTAGAATGGTCAAGACGCCATATACTCATAATTCTCTATGGGCACTTAGTCAACACGACACCAACCATATAATCAGGAAAAGTTCACGGAAAAACATCCTATCATGTGACTATTTGGCATATAAACATAATCAAATACTCAGATCGCTCATATCCTACTAAGGCTAATTCATTAAATTACTACAACAACTTTACTTGAAGACAAATCCCCGACCCGAGTCCCGCGACGGGTCATCAGTCAAATCGGGGCGGACTAGATCTTAGTTTGACCAAACCCGTTGGATCAAACCGGCTAGAAGCAGAGTCTTTATCACATAGACATAAAATCAACATATTCATTCCATGTTATTTTATTACTACTTCTAACAGGTGAATTATCATATTATACCCAAAAACCCGTTTGACTAAAAGAAGATTAAATTAAACTACGGTCTCGTCTTATAATTTCTAACATGTGAGAAATAATAATTTAATGAAAAACCTTTTTAATTAAATATTTTACTTATTAATAGTTCTCGCTTGCTAATTATTACAAAACGCGATAAAAATGACGATAACTCAAAAACCGTCACGAGTCCCAAGGTGGGACCCACGGGCTGAAATGGGCCGGACCCAATATGGGCCTGGATGGGCCCACGGCCTGTTTTGGCTCAAAATGGCAGATTTTTACAACTTTCATTAAAACCGTTTCCTAAAAATTCCCGCATGCTTTAACATATTTAAAACCCCGTCAAACAACAATTAAACAATCAAACATCGACACAACCAAAGACCGAAACCCGGACCCACCATGGACCAACCCAGACCGGGTCTGAACCGGCCTGGACCGGTCTGGTTGGTCCGGTTCTTAGCCACCAATTTCGGCCCCCACCAAATAACAACCCCAAATAAATTCCAACATGTTTTTAATCATCAAACAAACATTTTAACATCCATCCTTACAAAAATCATTATTATTAAAAATCATCAACATTTGTCAAGAACACTAAAACAACATAAAAATCATAACTTAGTAAAAATCATTAAAATTCTTCAAGAATACTAAACTTGTTAAAATTTCATAAACAACATAAAAATCATAACTTAGTAAAAATCATTAAAATTCTTCAAGAATAGTAAATCATCATAAAAATTTCCTACAACTTAAAAATCATCAAGAACCATAAATCATCATAAAAATTTCCTACAACTTAAAAATCATCAAGAACCATAAATCATCATAAAAATTTCCTACAACTTAAAAATCATCAAGAACCATAAATCACATAAAAATTTCTACAACTTAAAAATCCTCAAGAACCATAAATCATCAGAAAAATTTGCCTACAACTTAAAATCTCAAGAATCATAAAACAACAAAAAAATTCCATAAAACATAAAAATCATCAAGAATCATAAAACAACATAAAAATTCCATAAAACATAAAAATCATCAAGAATCATAAAACAACATAAAAATTCCATAAAACATAAAAATCATCAAGAATCATAAAACAACATAATAACCACTACTTAACATATTACTAACTAAAAATCCATAAATCATAAAACATGAACCAAAAATAAAGATGAACCAAAATCCAAATAAATCAAATTAAAGGCTATGTTACTAACTTAACTCTTAAATACTATAACATGAGCCAAACTAAAGACTACAAAAACAAACTAAGGCTATGTGACATTAATTCGTCGAGTAAAACGGAATCGTTACCTTAGCTAGCCAAAATCACTTAGCACCAAAATATAAGAAATATATAAATAAGAAAACCCTTCTACTAGTCTTCAACCAAAATATAAGAGTCCCCAAATTCGTCTTCAAACTCTTCCCCTATAAGAAATAACAAGAAAAACAATTATTAGAACTTAAACTAAATTTTCCATAATTAAATGATGCAAACGATCTTGACGGAATTGAAAATAAACCGTACTAGAAGATGGAGAGCGAAGAGGAGATCCTAGAAATATAAATTAGGAAGGATTTAATTAAGAAATGAAGGATTTATGGAGGTTTTGCTCAAGAACGATGAAGAACGGTTGATGAACGATGAATAACACGAAGAACGATTAAATAAAGTGATGTTTTGATCTTATTTTGATTTGTTGTAAAGTGAAAAGTTGTTGGTGAGTGGAAAGTGGAGTTGAGCCGTGTAATATAGGCCAAATAAAGGTGTTGAGTTTTGAAATTGTTGTTCCGTAATTGACTCGCGTTAAATAATTATTTTACGGTAAACGATTAAATATAATTAACGATAAAGTTAATTATAACAAATATCTAGATATTATGATTATTGTATCCAAAAGAAATGAAAATATCAAGGCTATTAGAGGACTTTTTGAGCCGTGTGGTATGGTGAGCATCGGGTCTGTTTTTGCTCGATTTGCGTAATTTTCGTTAACTGATCGATAAAGTTGAAAATATCTACGATATTCTTATTAATTTAATCAAAAGAATTAAACTATCTCATGTGAGTGGAAAACGATGACATGGGCGCGTGACTCATGCCAAAGTCGAGTTTCGATTTTGTTGCGCGCATTACGATGCGTCGGGAAATAGTTAAATGACGTTCGATTAAAAACCGTAAAAGTTATTCTTTAAATTCCGAATAAATTCAAAATAATTATATTAAATTATGATAAATCATAATAAATATAAATAAAAATAAATCAAAAATATAATGTTTTTAAATAAAATTTCGGTCTTCAAAATCGCAAGACGAGTCGGGAAAAGTCAACGAAAGTCAAAATCGACTAAAAAGTCGGGAAAAGCCAAAAATGACTTAAAAGTTCAGAAAAGTTTAAGACGACTTTAAAAGTCAAGAAAAGTAATTGACGACTTTAAAAAGTCAAGAAAAAGTCAAAGACGATTTAAAAGTCAAGAAAAGTCAAAGATGACCAAAAACGGTCTTTTCATGAAATCTCTCAAAAATTCCAAATACGAACGCGGAATTTCAAAATACGACTCAGAACAAAATTTCCTATATTAAAAACTTAAGTTCTACTGAAAAGTATCCATAAGCTATTGCTTAAGCAAATTGGGTACTTTTCGGGTTGTTACAATCACCCCTCCTTTTAAAAAGTTTCGTCCTCGAAACTTATAAGAAGGAACGTAACATATATGTAGGTCTATTTCAAAACTGTTAAAAATATATTTGTAATAAAATACGGGGTCTTATCTACGGAACGGCAGGTTCTCGTCAGCATCAAGAATATCGGTAGAAGGTACGAAATCTTCGAATGGTTAGATCGAATAGAAAGAGGAAAGAAAGAAGGAAATTTACCTCAAGCAAAGAGCTCGGGATATTTAGCTAACATTTTAGCTTCAGGTTCCCAAGTTTCTGATTCGACGTTTCCACAACGCCAAAGGATACGAACTAAAGGCACCACCTTGTTGCGGAGTTGTTTGTTAGCCCTTTCAAGTATACGAATCGGCCTTTCTTCCAAAGCCAAATTAGGTTCCAAGTCCAACACTTCCTCTTGAATAATATGACTCGGATCACTGATATACTTCTTCAATTGCGAAACATGGAACACATCATGAACTTTACTCAAGTTCGGAGGTAATTCCAAACGATAAGCAACAGGACCAACTCTTTTAAGCACGCGAAACGGTCCAATATCTTTAGGACTCAACTTTCCTTTCACTCCAAACCGTTTCACTCCTTTCATTGGTGACACCTTAAGGAAAACCCGATCATCAACATCAAATTCAAGTGGTCGACGGCGAACATCAGCATAGGATTTCTGTCTATCTTGAGCGGCTTTCATTCGCTCTCGAATGACTTGAACTTGATCAATCGTTTCAGTAACTATGTCGGGACTCAACATATGATCATCTTGCACTTGATCCCAACAAACCGGACTACGGCACTTCCTACCGTATAAAGCCTCATAAGGTGACATCTTGATAGATGCATGATAACTGTTGTTATAAGAAAATTCCACCAGAGGCAAACTCTTCTCCCAAGATATATGAAAGTCTAAGGCACAAGCTCGAAGAAGATCTTCCAAGGTTTGAATCGTTCTCTCGGTCTGACCATCTGTAGCGGCATGAAAAGCGGTGCTCATCAACAATTTACTACCCATGGCTTCTTGCAACGCCGTCCAGAATCGGGAACTGAATCTCGGATCACGATCTGAAACAATATCTTTAGGAACTCCATGGTAGCGTACTATCTCTTTCACATAGGCACCAGCTAAGACCTCAATATTCCAAGTTTCTTTGATAGGCACGAATCTAGCACCCTTGGTTAGACGGTCTACAATTACCCAAATAGCATTCTTTCCACTTGAAGTAGTAGGTAAAGCCATCACGAAGTCCATAGAAATAGACTCCCATTTCCACAGAGGAATCTCCAAAGGTTGCAGCAAACCTCCGGGTCTTTGATGATCAATCTTCACCTTCTGACAAGTAAGACATCGACTAACATACTCCTTCACTTCAATCTTCATCCTAGGCCACCAGAATTGTGGTCTCAAATCTTTATACATTTTGTCGCCACCCGGATGAATAGAATAAGGAGAAAGGTGAGCTTCATCAAGAATTCTCTTCCTCAACTCGGCACTTCTCGGAACATACATTCGACCATGGTAACGAAGGTAGCCATCATTATCCACCACACAATCCTTTGCTTGCCCAAGTAGAATTTTTGATCGAATGGCGATAAAAGTAGCATCCTCCGGTAAACAAGTACGAATCTCTCGATAAAAATCAGGTTCCGCGGTCAAAGCACCAAGATAATCAAATCCTTTCCCAACGAACTGTATCTGAAGCTTCTGAAACTCGGTTACCAGTTCATCGGGTAAAGTACCAAGAGCATTTAATGAATGACTAGTCTTCCTACTCAAAGCATCTGCCACGACATTTGCTTTTCCCTCGTGATAAATCAACTCAGCATCATAATCATTCACTAACTCCAACCATCTTCTCTGCCTCATGTTCAATTCCTTCTGAGTAAAAATGCACCTCAAGCTCTTATGATCGGTGTAAATTCGGCAATGAACTCCAATAAGATAATGTCTCCAAGTTTTCAAGGCATGTACTACAGCTGCTAACTCAAGATCATGAGTCGGATAATTCACTTCATGAACCCTGAGTTGTCGAGAAGCATAAGCAATAACCTTTCTATTCTGCATCAAGACACATCCCAAACCATGCTTTGAAGCATCACAATAAACATCATACTCGGCTTCATCATCTGGTAAAGTTAGAACCGGTGCGGTAGTCAATCTCTTCTTCAATTCTAAGAAGGCAATTTCACATTCATCAGTCCAAATATACTTTGCTTCCTTCTTTAGCAATTGAGTCATCGGTCTTGCTAATTTGGAGAAATCTTTCACAAAACGACGATAATAACCCGCTAAACCAAGGAAACTCCGTATCTCGGACACATTTTTCGGACTTTTCCAATCCACAACCGCCTCAATTTTAGCTGGAACGACCATAACACCGTCTTTGGAAATGACATGACCAAGGAAAGATACCTCGGGCAACCAGAATTCACATTTGGAGAACTTAGCATACCACTTTTGGCGTCGAAGAACGCTCAAAATGGTTCGAAGATGAATAGCATGTTCTTCCTTAGATTTTGAAAAGATCAGAATTTCATCAATGAATACCACCACACATTTATCAAGATACTCCCGGAAGGTACGATTCATCTGATCCATGAATATAGCTGGAGCGTTAGTCAAACCGAATGGCATCACATTGAATTCGAAATGACCATACCTCGAGCTGAAAGCAGTCTTCGGAATATCTGCTTCCCTAACGGGAATCTGATGATAACCCGATCTAAGATCAATCTTTGAAAAAATAGAAGCACCCCGTAACTGGTCAAAAAGATCATTGATACGAGGAAGAGGATATTTGTTTTTGATTGTGACACGGTTCAATTCACGATAATCATGCACATTCGCATAGAACCGTCTTTCTTCTTGACAAATATACGGGCGCACCCCAAGGAGAAGAACTAGGCCTTATGAAGCCTTTCTCAATCAAATCATCGAGTTGGATTCTCAACTCTTTCAACTCAGAAGGCGCCATACGATAAGGAGCTTTGGCAATTGGTCCAGTTCCAGGAACTAGATCAATAGAGAATTCAACATCTCTTTCCGGAGCAATTCCCGGTAATTCATCGGGAAAAACATCTGGATATTCACAAACAATTGGAACATCCTTCAAAGAAGGAAGAGAAGAATCAGAAGTAGTCACTACACATAGAAATGCTTGATGACCCTTCTTCATAACATTTAACATTTTCATTGCCGAGATTAACTTCACCGTTGTTTGCTTTCTAACTCCTTGATAAGAAATACGAGCACCCAAAGGACTTTTGAGAATGATTTTCTGATCACGACATTCAAATCGTGCATGATGAGTAGCTAACCAGTCCATACCCAGAATAATATCAAACTCTTCTAAAGGAAACCGAAGAAGATTTGCAGGAAAAATAGATCCATTTATGGATATTGGAATGTCGGAATGAAGATAAGAACATGAAAATACTTCTCCAGATGGTAAAGAAATAGGAGTAGTTTCTCCAATTGAAGCTTTAAGCGGTAACTTGTCGGATAGTCTCATGGAAATAAATGATAAGGAAGCTCCCGTATCAAACAATATTAAACACGGAAACTCATAAATCGAGAACATACCCGTAACGATGTCTGGCTGAGCATCAGCCTCAGCTCGGCTCATAATAAAAATCCGACCCTTAGGTCGCCCAGAAACAACCGATGTGGACACCGTACCCTTCCTCTCAGGACATACATTCGCCTTGTGCCCTGACTTCTGACAAATAAAGCATATAAACGGCTTGTTGTAGCAACCAACACCAGGGTGAATAGGCATCTTGCATGTAAAGCAGACACGACCTTTAAGGTCGTTGTTGATACTAGGCACAAAGGGACGGTTTCTCTGGTTTGCCGATCCGCTCTGAAAGTTTCTCCTCTTGTTTGGAAAAGAGGGAGAAAAGGAAGGTCGAGAAGAAGGATATAAAGGTCTCTTGCCAAAGGCATTAGGAGCAACATAAGAAGCACGAGCTTCCTCGGCAATCTCCCGGATAGAGCTCTCCGCCCAGATGGCATCATTATAGATCGAGACAAAGGAAGTCGAACCTCTACTAATCTTCCCCTTTATCTGGGGAGAAAGCTTTCCCAGATAAAAGAAAGCCTTGTCTTCCTCTCCCCTAATAAGTCGAGTGGCATAATGAGCCAACTCATTGAACCGGGTAGTAAACTCCTGAACAGATAGTTTTTCTTGCTTGAAATCCATGAACTCTTTCAATTTTTGTTGTCTCAACTCATCGGGGTAAAACCTCGCTTCCAAGAGCTCACGGAAACGAGCCCACCCGAAATTAGGCTCCAACTTAGCGGTAGGACCTGAAAGAGTCCACCACTGATCCGCTTCCTTCTCTAAGAAGTGAGAAGCTAGACGGACCTTGTCCTCTTCAAGGACATCGTAAAGAGAAAAACTCTTCTCCATCTCTCGTAACCACACCGAAAGTTTAACGGGATCAACTTCGCCATCATAGGTTTTGGCTTGGCTCCTCGATAGCTGTGAAGCAACCCACGTATAACTCCCGTGTCTCTCTCGATCAGGAACAGGAGTAGGAATCGGATTAGCCTGCTGGTTTTGCTGGTTTTGCTGGTTTTGGATAATTACGGTAAGAGCTGCTAATATAGTGTTGTCAATCCTCGGAGGCATCTTGCAAAATGAAAACACAGATTAGTACTTATCATTTATCAAGAACAAAGAGACTACAACATAAATCCTAATCTACCCATCTTACCCTTCTATCTCACGGTTTATTATTTCTTAAGGTCAAGTTATTTATGCAAGGGTACACAAACGTGCGTCGGGAGCAAAATAGCTCTGATACCAACTGTGACACCCTCAAATTTACGGAAAGAAAAAAAATTTATTTAAATACATACAAGATACGAATATATAACGAAGGTGTCATTACATAATAAAAAGGTTCGTTACAAAACGAAATAATATTCTACAAAATAAATATACAAGACGGGAGACATATCTCCCGTATACATACGGAAATAAACTAGTGTATAATAATATACAAACTATGAACCGAATATAGGTCCAAGGTAAAACTTCACTCGCTAGCTCGTCATGTACCCCAAAATATGCATCACCACCTGTTCGA
This sequence comes from Heliosperma pusillum, assembly GCA_022085475.1. Lineage (NCBI taxonomy): Eukaryota > Viridiplantae > Streptophyta > Magnoliopsida > Caryophyllales > Caryophyllaceae > Heliosperma > Heliosperma pusillum. The sequence continues at coordinate 15,908 of JAIUZE010000783.1, read as the reverse complement.
CCGCATTAAATATAAACACGGAAGCCACAGTCAGTGGGGAGTAACTCCGAGTTCTCCCAGCCACGAAATGTCGAGTTTAATGAAACATGAATAACATAAAAGCAATGTATATGGAAAATACAAAACTTAAACATATATGATATGCTTTTCATGTTATAAAACAAGTAACTAACATATAACCTATCATATGGAATCTATCATGTGAAACCGATAATAAAATATAACAAGAGGTAGGGAAGCTGGTATGCTGGCTCAGCGGTTACCATGTAACATGGCCCTGATACACTCAAACCCTAATCAACACGTAATCATGTGAATCAGTTAACAACCGTTAATCCAAACTCTATCAATCCTATCCGGCTTGCATCTCACCTTCTAGAACTCATAGAATCATACATACATGAAAGACCAATACGTCTACAAACAGGCATAAGTTCTCAGGACAGTCAATAGAAGACTTCTGTAACTCGAGGCTATACCACAAGGTAGGAAAACATCCTAGTCCTAGACTGAGCAGACCTAGTAACAACAGCTATTCCATTCCCCGTCTCGTGACCAGAAGTACACAAGAAACTCTACTAGGCGACCCCCTAAGCAGAGATGGCTAGTACTTAAGCTGGCTCCAACCCCAAAACGGATTAGGTAACCATGCCCCGACTTGGATATAAACCCACCAATCCGGGACACCAAAGCTATTAACCATGAACTATATACTCGTTAAAGACAGTACGGACCTATCAATGTCATGGTCCAAGATACTCATTTAGAATTACAATGGCCGAACCAAACTAATATCTTAACTCAGAGGTTACCTTTAAAACATGGCCAAGATACGACTTAACATGCCATATAATCGTAATTCTCTATGGGTACTTAGTCAACACGACACCAACCATATAATCAAAACAGTCACAGGAACACATCCTATCATGTGACTCATTGCATATAAATAATAATCCATTATCATATCGCCTCATATCTACTAAGGCTAATTCAGTAATTAAATACAACTTTACTTGAAGACAAATCCCCGACCCGAGTCCCGCGACGGGTCATCAGTCAACCGGGGCTGACTAGATCTTAGTTTGACCAAACCCGTTTGGTCAAACCGGCTAGAAACAGAGTCTTAGCCCTCGAGGCTTGAACATAAAATCACATATTCAATACATGTTATTATATTAAAACTTCTAACATGTGAATAATTAAATCTTACCTAAACCCCCGTTTGACTTAAAGGCTATCAAATTAAACCACGATCTCGTCTTATAATTTCTAACATGTGAGAAATAATAATTTTATGAAAAAACCTTTTTAATTTAAATATTTTACTTATTAACATTTCCCACTTGCTAAATATTACAAAACACGATAAAAATGACGATAACTCAAAAACCGTCACAAGTCCCAAAGTGGGACCCACGGGCTGAGTTGGGCTGACCTGGACACGGGCCTGACTGGGCCCCACGGCCTGATTTGGCCAAAAATGGCTGTTTTGCCTAAAAATTCTAAAACCGCTTCCTAATATTTTCCCGCATGCTTTAACATATTTAAAACCCGTCAAAACAACAACCAATCAATCAAACATCGACACAACCCAAAGACCAAAACCCGGACCCACCATGGACCAACCCAGACCGGGTCTGAACCGGCCTGGACCGGTCCGGTTTGGACCCGGTTCTTGCCCCTTTCTCGGTTCAATCATCAATCACCCAAATCAATTCCAAACTTGTTTTTAATCATCAAACAAACATTTTAACAATCTTCCACACAAAATCATAACTTATTAAAATCATCAAAATTTATCAAGAACACCAAACTTGTTAAAATTCATACAAAATCATAAAAATCATAACTTATGGAAAATCATCAAAATGTATCAAGAACACTAAACTTGTTAAAAATTCATACAAAATCATAAAAATCATAACTTAGTAAAAATCATCAAAATTTATCAAGAACACTAAACTTGTTAAAAATCCATACAAAATCATAAAAATCATAACTTAGTAAAAATCATCAAAATTCTTCAAGAACACTAAACTTGTTAAAATTTCCTAAACAACATAAAAATCATAACTTATGAAAAACCATAAAATTCATCAAGAACAATAATTCAACATAAAAATTCACTACAACTTAAAAATCATCAAGAACAATAATACAACATAAAAATTCACTACAACTTAAAAATCATCAAGAACAATAATACAACATAAAAATTCCATACAACATAAAAATCATCAAAAATCATAAAACAACATAATAACCACTACTTAACATATTACTAACTAAAAATCCTTAAATCATAAAAACATGAACCAAAATAAAGATGAACCAAAATCTAAATAAATAAAACTAAAGGCTATATTACTAGCTAAAATCATAAATACTATAACATGAGCCAAAACTAAAGACTACAAAAAACAAAACTAAGGCTATGTGACATTAATTCGTCGAGTAAAACGGAATCGTTACCTTAGCTAGCCAAAATCACTTAGCACCAAAATATAAGAAATATATAAATAAGAAAACCCTTCTACTAGTCTTCACCCAAAATATAAGAGTCCCCAAATTCGTCTTCAAACTCTTCCCCTATAAGAAATAACAAGAAAACAATTATTAGAACTTAAACTAAATTTTTCCATAATTAAATGATGAAAACGATCTTGACGGAATTGAAAATAAACCGTACTAGAAGATGAGGAGCGAAGAGGAGAGTCTAGAAATATAAATTAGGAAGGATTTAATTAAGAAATGAAGGATTTATGGAGGTTTTGCTCAAGAACGATGAAGAACGGTTGATGAACGATGAAGAACACGAAGAACGATTAAATAAAGTGATGGTTTGATCTTATTTTGATTTGTTGTAAAGTGAAAAGTTGTTGGTGAGTGGAAAGTGGAGTTGAGCCGTGTAATATAGGCCAAATAAAGGTGTTGAGTTTTGAAATTGTTGTTCCGTAATTGACTCGCGTTTAATAATTGTTTTACGGTAAACGATTTAATATAATTTACGATAAAGTTAATATCAAGATATTATGATATTAAAATGAAAAATAATGAAAATATCAAGGCTTAAGAGTGGGTAAGTGTGCCGTGTAGAATTGTGATTGTCGGGTCTGATTTCGAGCTTTTTGCGTAATTTTCGTTAATTGATCGATAAAGCGAATAGTGATCTAGATATTATGATATTGTAATCAAAAGTAATCAAAATATCAAGGCTATTAGAGGACTTTAAGGAGCCGTGTGGTTTGAGGTGATTCGGGTCTGTTTTTGATCGATTTGCGTAATCTCCGTTGACGGATCGATAAAGTAACAAATATCTAAGATATTTGTATTATTTTAATCGAATCAATTAAAATATCCAATCGTGAGTGGAAAACGATGACATGGCCGCGTGACTCATGCCAAAGTCGAGTTTCGATTTTGTTGCGCGCTTTACGATGCGGCGGGAATAGTTAAATGACGTTCGGTTTATTAAAACCGTAAACGTTTTATTCTTTAAATTAGAATATAAATGCAAAATAATTAGCATTAAATATGATAAATCTAACAATCTAAATAAAAATAAATGCAAAAATATTATTTTTTTTAAATAAAATTTCTGTCTTCATACTTATGAGACGAGTCGGGAAAGTCAACGAAAGTCAAAATCGACTAAAAAGTCGGGAAAAGTCAAAATGGCTTAAAAGTTCAGAAAAGTTTAAGACGACTTAAAAATAAATAAAAAGTCAATGACGACTTTAAAACGTCAAGGAAAAGTCAAAGACGGTTTAAAAGTCAAGAAAAGTCAAAGATGACCAAAAACGGTCTTTTCATGAAATCTCTCAAAAATTCCAAATATGAACGCGGAATTTCAAAATACGACTCGGAACAAAAATTCCTATATTAAAAACTTAAGTTCTACTGAAAAGTATCCATAAGCTATTGCTTAAGCAAATTGGGTACTTTTCGGGTTGTTACAAATGTAGAGTCGCAAAGGACTGCTCTCCTTAGAAAGTATTTCGCCCCTTATAAGCCTAAGGTTACCACGAAATCAATCCTAGGATAAAACTACACCGACCTTTGAATCTTAGGCTAGAAACAAAGAAAACTTTTTCTGTTTTGTAAGATTAGTAGATAGTAGAAATCTGAAAATTTTGTTGTGTTTAATTATGATGTGCTTCCTTCTATTTATAGAAAAGTTTTGCACCCTATGACATATCAGTCAAAAGCCATGTAGTGGATTTCAATGAACAAGAACATTCTGTTTCATGCGAAACAGAACAAGCGCGCAAAAGCGAAACAGAGCAAGTCATCAGAAATAGAGAATCAGTCGATCGACTGACAAACTACTCGATCGAGTAAAACCAAGAGCTCGATCGAGCAGGTCGAGTAAGAAAAGTACTCGATCGATCAAAATCAGAACTTGCAATCTTTGATTTAGTCGATCGACCAGAATTTCAGTCGATCGATTAAATCTTAGTTCATCGATTTGAGATTTTGTCTCAATGCGTCTTTGCATATTATTTCTTATATTCCGTACATCCCGTTAGCTCGATAATTGATTTATATACGAACGTGTACTCCACACTCCCAATCCATATTATAACGTTACGAGCTTCCGTATGATTTCTACACGATATCCAATTATACTTAAATGATTGATGACACTTAAATCACCAACAATCATGTCCTAACTAACGCTATGAGGGACAACAACCCATATGCCAACTTCGCTCATATAGTTATGCATTACTACATATTTTTATGGTATCGCTTTAAAATTTAGTTAAACAATCGTTTAATCTTTGATCGACCAGTTGCTTGATATATATTAAAATTTTCTTAATATATTGTAATTATCATTTAGAACTGTATATTTATGATTTCTGTAATCTATATTTCCATATTTGATTGACTGTAATCTTGAATTTTTTTCTTAAGTAGGGTTTTAATGACACTTATTTACAAAAGTAGGGTTCATTCCAACTTATTTACACGGAATGTGTCCACATCAACAAGTTTATTATTTTTTTTAAAGTTTTTCAACCAGTCGCTGAACCATTCAGCGATTGATAACTTAGTTCAATTTTTTTTGGGGTTTTAAGATCTCAGTCGCTGAATGGTTCAGCGACTGAGAACTGAAATCAATTTTTTTTTTTTTTATGAACTCAGTCGCTGAATAGTTCAGGAACTGATAACTTAGTTCAATTTTTCTTGGGTTTTAAGATCTCAGTCGCTGAATGGTTCAGCGACTGAGAACTGAAATAATTTTTTTTTGGTTTTATGAACTCAGTCGCTGAATAGTTCAGCAACAGATAACTTAGTTCAATTTTTCTTGGGTTTTATGATCTCAGTCGCTGAACCATTCAGCGACTGAGTTCTTAAGAACCAAAAAAACTTGAACTCAGTTCTCAGTCGCTGAACCATTCAGCGACTGAGTTCTTAAAACCAAAAAAAAATTGAACTCAGTTATCAGTCGCTGAATGGTTCAACGACTGGTTGAAAAATTTTAAAAAAATAATAAATTTGCTGACGTGGACCCATTCCGTGTAAATAAGTTGGAATGGGCCCTACTTTTGTAAATAAGTGTCATTAAAGCCCTACTTAAGAAATCAATTATGTAATCTTTGTATTCCATCTTTGTGTTTTGTGTATTAGGCTAGATAATTTAGTTAGCTACTTGGTACTCGTATTATTCTATAAATACCTTTTCATTCATTCGATATAATCCAAGAAATTACAATCTTTATATTGTATCAAACCTTTCGGTACTTTTTTTTGTATCTTCCTACCCTACCCATCCTTCTCTCTTCCCGTCTTCCATGGCACCTGGAGATCAACAAATTCCAAACACGAATGTTTCCACTACTTCCTCTATTATTGTCAATCTTGCAAATTGTGAAAACCTTGCCCTCTTACCGACTTATCATGGAAGATACAAATCGAATATTTCCCTTCTTAAGTACCTTTATGGCACACATCCTTGCCCACCCAACACCATAGAAAACGCCACCATATGCGACCAATCATGCCTACAATACCAGGAAACGTCAAGAAAAATCACTCTTCAGAGCTCTACTGACATCCTAGCCTCGACCTTTCTCGTAACTACAATATTCAAATAAACCGCCTTAACCACCTTACCGAATAAAACAAATAAAATACCTCGTTCACCACCTTGCTAAAGACAACAAAGCTCGTTGAATGTATACAAGCCATGAAAGTATGCACAGACAACTCAATTCGTGGCAAGCCTACCACATATCGTCCTATCTACACCACCACCACTACAACCACCACACGCCAACAAAAGCCCTCGCCACTCTGCCCACACCACTGTTGTTTCATCTCCAAACAACTCTTCCCTCACTTCCTTGCCTAACGAACCATCTCCAAACAATTCTTACCTCGCACTATTTTTCCACCATCATAATACTCGTTCTAAGTCCAGAATTTAATGTAAATAATCCATATCGTATTGGTTAACATTTTGATAAAATACTGCCGACTTATAAACAAACAATAGTAATAGGCATGAATTGTGGAGTTACATTAGTAATATTATAATAATAAGTAGTGTAATGTTTATTGACGAAGTGCTACTAGAAGACTAGGTGAAGAGCTACGGTGGGTCTTGGCTGACGGGCCGGTGTCGTGAGAGGTGTGTGCAAGTCTGTTGAAATAACGTGTGCCGGTTTTGGCCTTCTATTCACGACCCGTGTGAGATTGACGGTCGGCGGAGCGATCGGTATTTCTAGGGTCAGCAGTTGTCGCCGCCGGGAGCACGTGACTGGGTTATATTGTAGGTATCGGTTTTGGGAGGAAATCGTGTTTATTATGTAAGCTTGTAACCATTAATACTTTAATTGTCATCCAAATATGGAATTTTCTCATCTCCTACTCATCTACTTCCTCCCATCCACTCTAATGGTAATATTAGAATTTGGGCACTATTCATTGGAGAATCTTTGGTATGGTTCCTTATATATAGGAGAAAATATAGTCAGGTGGGATCTTGTTTGATTCATCGTCATGAATGCTACAAGAATATAATTTTTTATAATTTTTAATAATGTGTAACTAAAGATATTTACGTTGCAAAACACGCCTCGACAAATGTGAAAAGTTCAATGTACCATTAGAGTGGATGGGAGGGAGTATATTAAAATAAAAGGAGGAAAATGGAACATTTGAGTATCCTTCGCCGAAATTAGGGTTTACGTCTCGCAAATTGTCTTTCTATTACATTTCTAATCGTCATTCTGGTGAAAGTAAACTTTAACCAGTTACTAAATTTTGTCATTTTAATAAGCCCAGTTTGATTTAATACAAACTAAATATACCCTGATACAATTAACCTAGTAGAGGCGCTTCTTGAAGAGTAGAATTAGAGTTATTTATATTAGTTTTGTAATAACAATCAATTGTGATGATTGTGCAAAATACAAATTGTGAAGACTTCGATTTCGTAAAAACAAATTATACTACTCCTCGCGTGGAGCATAATCAGCCTAGTAAGGGTGAATCCTCACAATTCTCGGAGATAAATTTTGAGTTATTTATATCAACTTCGTGATTAGATTCTTTAATGATTGAGCAATATATGAATTATGTAGGCTTGGATTTTGTACAAGAATTATATCAATCTTTCCGTGGAGCGTTACAAGTAAACCTGGCAAATTGGTCATTCGAGGGTTAACTTAGAGTCAGGTCATTTTCGGGTCAATATTTATTGGGTCAATTATCAAGTCGGGTCGTTCTGGATCCTTTGGATCATTTCGGGTCAAAATTTTGCTTAAAATAAGTCATTTCGGGTCAGAATTTTGCTTAAAATCGGGTCGTTTGGGCAAATTCGGGTCATTTTATGTCGGGTCACTCTTCGGTCGGGTGAGTTTTGATCTTTCGGGCCAAGTTTTTCAGGTCACACTTCCGGGTTACTTTTGGATCTCGGTTCTATTGGGTCGAGTCAGCTTTGCTAGAACTAGCTACAAGTCACACTCCTCTTGAATATCGTTGCATTGCTAACACGACCGCTAAACGTCGTTGATTACGCTCTCTTGTATCCGAACTCCGTGTTCAGCCCAAGCACTTCACCTACTATATTTTGCGATAATTTGGGTGTCATGCATTACTCGATCATCCCAAACTCCCGTTTGAAGCTTTTAGCAATTGCATTTCATTTTGTTGTAGAATAGGTCGAAGCCAATACTATACGAGTTGCTGAAGTTTCGAGCCGGTGATGCGCTCACCCAACCTCTTTTCTTGTACAGACGCGTTTTCATAATCTTCTGTCCAAGATTGGTCTTATTCAAGGATGAACTTGCAAGAGCGTGATAAAGATTGTGGTTCTTCTAACATATCCTACTTATCTTTTAAGATTGTATATTTATTATTTCCTAATTTTGTATTTCCATAATTTAGTACTTTGTAGTTGTAGTTTATATATTTTTTCTTTGTGTAAATTAGTTAGCTACTTTGTATTCTTGTATATACCTATTCATTCTTTATATATGATAGGGTATAGATCTTAAAATTCAACAAATTCAAAAACATTTGGATTGAGAATCTTTTAGCATAATTTTAGATAAAAAGAAGTAAATAACAGAAGTATACTTGCTCCGTTCAACTCCAATCTACCAAAAATCTTTTTCACATTTGCGGAGACGTGTTTTATACGGTAAATATCGTTAGCTACGTGTTTGCAAAAAATTATAAAAGTTAGATATTAATAATGTAGACGTAAAGACGAATCAAACAAGATCACACATGAATATATTTTTTACTTATATATTAAGAGAAAATTGCAAATGATCGCTTGTGAATAGTGTACAAAAAAGAAAGTGGTAGAGTGGAGTTGAATGGAGGAAGTATATGAGTAACAAAAGTGAACATACTTGAAATAGGAATTATCAAACACCAAAGGATTATTAGTCCAAGCACCTTCAAAGCCAGATCTTTCCTTGTGACACCTTCCCTGTATCGGAAACAACCAATTATACTAATTTTAACTATCTTACAAAACAAACGGACGTCGATCCAAAGCACTTACCAAGGTGTGAGCACCCGAAAGAGCGACTATGTCCTTATCGGATAGACCCATCACTACTACAAAAACAGGAAATGACAACGGTTAAAAACCGTTGTAATATTAAAAAGCGGACGTTGTTAAAGCCTCCGTTGTTAAAGGTTTTAACAACGGTTCCAATTTAATGAAAATACCGTTGTTAATAGTTTTAACAACGGTAAGAAGTCGTTGTTATTACTAGATAACTGTTGTTAAAACGTGTGAATAATTATGGTGGGAAAGATACGAGAACGGTTCTATTAAATTAAACCGTTGTTAAAGGTATGATTAGTTTTGGTGGGAAATATTATAACAACGCTATTTTTTTTAAACCCGTTGTGAATATAGTTAATTACAACGGAGTATAATAAATAAGCCGTTGTGGAAAGTTTTAATAACAACCGGTATTCTAGAATAAACCGTTGTTAAAGGTATGATAAGTTTTGGTGGGAAATATGTTACAACGCTTTTAATGAATTTTAAAAAACCGTTGTTATTATTTTTATTATTGTTTTTGAAAAAATTGTAATTTGTTCCCCTGCCACCACTGAAAATCCTGCATAAATCAGCAGCAGTAGCAGCAGCACGCATCATAAACCAATTTCAGAAGCAGCAAAATGATATATCTATATATATATCAGAGCAATTCATGTACAGGGCAATTCATGTACATGGCAATTCATGTACAGCAGCAGCAAAATGATATATACAACCAAAATGATCTCTTTTAGAGCAATTCATACTTACAACTTGCTCTAATTAATGACTTCTACAAATTAAAGTTCCCTATCTGCTTCCAAAATAATCTAAGTTCCCTTAACTCTTTGTTTGTTCAAGGACGTATTTGCCCAACAAGTCCCTTACCTCGTCTATATTGTGCTTAGTGTACTCAGGGACATGTGGCGTCTTGATTGAATACTGCGGATAAAACAAATAAAAGACATCGATCAGTAGGGTAACAACAGTATAGGCATATCATACATAATTAGCAACATCGATCATATATATATAGCAGAAAAGATATCAGCTCTAATGAAAAAAAGTAAATAATAGCTACATTAAACTACTAACTCTTTCTGGAATGCTGATATATCTTCGCCTAATAATCTCCAACATGAAACGACAAACGTAGTATCCACATTGGATGCTATCCGGCTGTTTAGGGACCTATTATTACATAATAAACGAAGAGACGAGAAGGCAATTACCAATTAGTTTAATGCGTAATTAAAAAAGACAGATGTATATGCGTAATTAGTTTAATGCACTTAATTATTAAGGTATATATTGTATTTGCGCGTACGTACCCCTGTTATCGTAATAAAAGGAGGGCCATCATCAGAATATTCTGTCGGTTGATCGCCGGTTGTTGCTCTTTTCTTCTCAAAGGCCCTTTAAAAAAGGAAAGAGGCCGAAAGTCACATAAACTTACTTAATAATAATAAACTACTAACTTAATATTATATGTGCCAAATCATCATCAGTACGTATTATAAACTTACTTAATAATCAACATCTTAAAGGTCTCGGATGGTTGTCCATGCAAAGAGTCAAACCAAAATACTTTCTTCGTGGTCGGATTGATCGCTGCTAGCACCCAATGTCTCCTAGAGATCGAGAGACACATCATTATTAACAATCACAACATGCATCATAACCAAACATATAAAAATGCAATTGTACACTACAAGAAATCTTGTTTCAGGCGACTGTTATAAGGCGACTGATACAAGTAGTCGCCAATTTAGCGACTGAAAATAGAATATGGCGACTGAAATCAGTCGCCAAATTGGCGACTGAAACCATCCCCTGAATTTCATCAAAAAAACTCGAGCGACTGAAATCAGTCGCCAAATTGGCGACTGATAAGCCATTTGGCGACTGATTTCAGTCGCCATTTTGGCGACTGCCAGATCAGTCGCCAAATTGTCTATTATCCAGAACACGCAAAACTCATCCGCCTTCAACTTACTCATTTCCTTCAATCACCCGAAACCCCCATTTCCTTTACATAATCGCCACCACCACTCCTCCATTTCCTTAACCCCCTCTCCGACCACCACTCCGACACTAGCTCCACCGGTATCACCACCGTCCTCACCAACAAACTCCGACTCTTATTCTATTTCCGTCACTTTTCCTTAATTAGGTGCGTCTTTTGCTCTCCTAAATCTAATTCCTTAGCTTGTTTGTTTGTTTATTTTATGATTTTAATTAGTATTATGATGTTTATGTATATTTTGTGATGCTTACAAAGTTCTAATGGTTAGTTAGTTAGGGTTTGTGTAGGTTGATGGTTAGGGTTTATATAAATTGGGGGGTTTGTGAAATTGTTAACATTATGTTAATCGAGGTTGTAATTGACAATGTATTGGTGTTTTTGATGATGTTAGGATTGTTGATTGACTAAATTAGTATAAATGGGAGTATTATTGAGGGTAGAAAGTTAGTATTCCCTCCGTCTTATTCATTTGTTTGCCCTTTAAATTATTTTTTATGGTTGTTTTAATCAAAAGGCAAATAAATAATTGTTATGGAGGGAGTAGAATGTTAGGATTTTATAATTAAAGTGTGTATGTATTAGTTTGATAGTTGTTTAGTATCCATGTTGATAATGTTATTAATTAGAATGATAGTAGTTTAATTAGTGATATGTTAATTTTCGTATAGTTAGTATCCATGTTGACAATATTATTGTTTGGTTTATTATTGATAATAGATATGTTCCTAGAGTTAGTAATAATTGATAATCAATATTGTTGTAATTATTGTTGTGTGGGTTAATGTTTAGATTAAAATGAAGAGGTTGGAACGTACATGGATGTACGAAGATAGACTTGATAAGAAAAGACGTCCTACCGCTAGATTTATAAGGGGGGTTGCCGAGTTTATTGAATTTGCTAGACAACAAGACGAGTATGATTTAGTAGCAAAGAAACTTAGGTGTCCTTGTATTAAATGCAAAAACATGAGATATCTACATGACATTGAGGTTCAAGAACATCTTTATACAACCGGGTTTTGTCCAAACTACTACAATTGGATTTCTCATGGAGAATCATATTTTTCACTTCCCGAACAATCTCAAATCCCACAAAATGAGAACCCATATAGAGATATGGTAGTTGATGCATTTGAGTCTAATATTTTCAATAATGATCATATACCAATGAGGGAAGAAGAACCACACCCACAAGCAAAAGCCTTTTTTGATATGTTAAAGGCGAGTGAAAAACCATTATATGAAGGGAGCAAAATGTCATTGTTAGAAGCCGCCTCTAGGATAGTAACTTTGAAATGTGAGTACGATTTGCCATTTACTTGTGTTGATGGCATTGCTTCTTTGATTGAGGATGTTATCCCCGATAATAATGTCATGACCCGATCATTCTACAATACCAAAAAAGTAGTGAAAGGTCTAGAACTTCCGCATTACAAGATTGATGCATGTCCCGATGGATGTATGCTCTATTGGAAGGATGATGCTTTACTTGACAAGTGTAGTAAATGTGAAAAGGCTAGATATAAGACAATTGAGGGAAGTATTGTCTTGAAAGGTAAAAAGGGAAAGAATGAAAAAAAGAGAGGTGAAAAGAGTAAGAAACCAATACCCGAAACTCCCGTAACTTACTTTCCTCTAGCTTCTAGACTTCAAAGAATGTTTGCTACCAAAAACATTGCCGAGCAAATGAGATGGCACAAGGAAAATCCTCGTACTCCGGGAAAGATGTGTCATCCGAGTGATGGAGAGGAATGGAAGCGGTTTGATATGCTGTACCCCGACTTTGCTGAGGAACCCCGTAATGTGCGACTTGGCCTTTGTACGGATGGTTTTGCTCCATTTGGCCAGTTTGGTAGAAAGTACTCTTCTTGGCCCGTAATGGTCACTCCATACAACTTACCACCTTGGTTATGTATGAAAAAACAATTCATCTTCTTGTCACTAATTATTCCTGGCCCTGATAATCCAAAAACCGCCTTAGATGTTTATTTGCAACCTTTGGTGGAAGATTGAAACAATTGTGGGAGGTAGGTGTGCAAACATATGATGTGTCTTTAAAGCAAAATTTTCAACTAAGAGCTTCATTGTTGTGGACCATTAATGATTTTCCCGCCTACGGTATGCTATCTGGATGGTCTACCGCGGAAAAAAAAGGCATGTCCTTGTTGCATGTACCAAAGCAAAGCATTTTCGCTTCCTTGTTCCCATAAAGTGAGTTGGTTTGATTGTCATAGACAATTCTTACCGGTGGGGCATGCCTTTAGGAGCAACAAAAAAGCTTTCAGAAAAGGTAAAGTGGAGCGCATTCATGCTGTAGATCGACTTCCGGGGGATAAGGTGTGGGATATGGTTTGTGATTTGTCACGTACTATTGATTGTACTAAAGCAGAGACGGAGGTGCTGAAGAAGAAGAAAATTGGTTGGTTTAAAAGAAGCATTTTTGGGGATCTTCCTTATTGGAAAACGATGTTAATTAGGCACAATTTGGATGTAATGCATATAGAAAAGAACTTCTTTGAGCAACTGATTCACACGATTATGGATGTAAAGGGAAAGACTTGTGATACTGTTAAATCAAGAGAAGATTTGAAGACAATTTGCCATCGTCCCAATCTTCACATTCGGAGCGATGAGTCTTTGCCAAAATCTATTTTTACACTTGACAAAGCTCAAAGGAAGGTCTTATGTGAGTGGTTAAGAAAGTTAAAATTTCCTGACGGATATGCATCCGATTTTAGTCAATGTGTTGATATGAAGGAGCTAAAGTTGCAAGGCTTGAAAAGTCATGATTGTCATATCTTCATGGAACGATTATTACCTGTATCTTTGAGACATCTCCTCCCCACTCCTGTGTGGAATGCAATTGTTGAGATAAGTCAATTTTTTCGAGATTTATGTTCGTCTTCCATATGTGTTGATGACATGATTCGTCTTGAGGAGCAAATACCAGAGATATTGTGTAAGTTCGAGATGATATTTCCTCCATCATTTTTTAATTCCATGGAGCATGTACCGATACATTTGCCTTCCGAAGCCAAAGTTGGAGGCCCCGTCCAATATAGGTGGATGTATCCATTTGAAAGGTAAGATCACTAAGTAGTAATTAAATTATAATTATTATCGTACTATCTCTTTAATTGATTTAATATTTTTACACTAGTCTTAACAACTATTAATCCCATCAATTATTTAATAGGTTTCTTAATCACGTGAAGAAGAAAATTGGTAACAAAGCTCGGGTTGAAGGTTCAATATGTAATGCGTATTTAACGGAAGAGATTGCAAATTTTTGCGCTCTTTACTTTGAAAAACATATTGAAACCAAAGCAAAAAACTTGAGTGTTGATAAAGCGGATGAACTTGAGACAAGTTTACCCGAGTTTTTCCAAATGCATGATGATGAGGGTTGTTCATCAATTGGGGAAACAAGATATTTGGATGACAAAGAATATGATCGTGCTCACCTTTACGTTCTTTCTAATTGTGAGATTCTGGAATCATATGAAACGGAGTTTGTGAATGATTTCATTAAAGCACATCCTAATGTGAATAGAGATGATGTTTGGAGTAACCATGAGGATCAATTTGCAGCATGGTTTCGGAACCATGGAATTGAGTTAAATATCCAAGATGATTTGATAAGGACGTTGGCCTTTGGTCCTTCACGAGAGGTGAAAACGTGGAATCGTTACTCGGTCAACGGATTTAATTTCCATACATTCAACTACGGTAAGAATAAGGCTAGGTGCAATTATGGTGTTACTATTTCTTCTCTTGATGACAACGAATACTATGGTATAGTTGAGGATATATTTGAGTTGAGCTATAATGGGCGTGAGCGTTCTTATAATACTTTCTTATTTAAGTGTGAATGGAAGGATAACTCTGTGGCCGGTATGAAAGTTCATGAACGTTATAAAATCGTCGAAGTGAATCATACCCGGACATACTCAAAGTATGATCCATTTATACTCGCACATCAAGCCAATCAAGTATATTTCGCTTCTTATCCAAGCACAAAGAATGATCGAAATCAAAAGCAGTGGTGTGCAATTTTTAAGACAAAAGCACGCTCACAAGTAGATACAACTTTTTTTCAAGAAGAAATAGTATCTAGCGGGTTTTTGTTGTCTCCACCTGATGAGGACATCCATGAGAATGGAAATGAAGAGGGTGAAGGTTTAGAGAACGAGGATGGTGATGGTCAAGTTGACGGGGATGGTGGTGTTGATAGTGATAATGATAATGAATCAATTGGTGATGATGATGAGGACGAATTTGATGATGATAATGATTAATTGGGTAAAGATATATTTATATATATTTTAATTAAGTTTTTTATGTTATTTGATGTTTTTTTATGTTATTAACAGCTTATGTTTGTTTTTTTTATGTTATTAACCGTTTCTAACAATTTGAATATTTGTGTACTTGTAGATGGCAGGAGGTCGAGGTAGACAACGTGGCGGCGGTTCAAACAGACGCCGTAGTACTTCTTCAGTCGACGAGGAGGAGATGGAGCTTATTGATCAGCAGAGTCCGGTAGTGGTCGAGGAATCGACCAATGACGATGAGTCCTCGGATCAGACATCGGAGACGATCCAGTTCACGCCGGAAGGGAAGATGAGACTTGATCCCGCGGGGTTTTGGTAAGACAACCACCAATGTCTTTAATTTATTATTTTATAATTATATTACATTATTATTTACCATAAATGCATACTATTCCATAATTTATTTTTCAGGTTTTCGTCTCAAAAGGTTGTACGCGGTTGTACTCAGAGTACAAAGCAGCAGATGACGGGAGTTGCTCCTACTTGTTGGACCAAGGCTACCTCTGCACAAAAAGAGG
The DNA here is from genome assembly GCA_022085475.1 of Heliosperma pusillum. Classification (NCBI taxonomy): domain Eukaryota; kingdom Viridiplantae; phylum Streptophyta; class Magnoliopsida; order Caryophyllales; family Caryophyllaceae; genus Heliosperma; species Heliosperma pusillum. Next base: position 8 of record JAIUZE010000783.1, on the reverse strand, counting down.
AGTGGTTC